>VZTO01018149.1:33091-77500 GCA_013400615.1 Syrrhaptes paradoxus | reverse complement strand
TTTCTAGCCATCCCAAATCACAGCTTGGAATGCTCCAAATAAACGTGTTCACCAACATTTCTTAAAGCATATTCCCAGCAAACAAGATGAAAAAAAAATGCATTATAATCCAATTAGTGCAATTCATGGATTTTAAAAGAAGATGTAAAACTCTACGATCATCTATTTCTGAACAATAGAAATACCCGGTATTTGCATTGAACAGTATGTCACAGTATTGTAATGACATGAGATTTGAGTTGTTATCTGTTTTAACCAAATGAACATCATAGTAGCTAGACATAGCATTTTGGTTTTTTGAAAACACCTATAGCATGAAAATTAGACTGAATTGTCAGAAAAACAGCTAGATTGGGAAAGATGCATGACAGCGTGCCCCCTCAGAAAGGCGTTCTATAATTTTGCAATTAGACCGAGTATTTCATCCTGTAGATTTTTCTAGTGAGTTAGCAAAGAATAAAATTTCTGCTTATTACAGCTCATTACAGAGGTTCTGGACTTCATGTCTGGTCAAACTTCAGCCAAGCATCACACCCACTTCCACAACGAAAGTTCTGCAACTGTTTAAAGACATGGGTATCTTAGTCTACTATAAGGAACACCCCTTCTCTCACTTCCAATAAAATGTACTTTTTCCAACTATCATATTTCATGTTCATATCCAGCAACCTAACACTTATTCCATCCCAGCTGCATAACATACAGAATCATACACGCACATCAGCAACATTAATAGGGTTATTCGTCTGGGGCTAATGGTACATAGGGGAAAACAGATCACAACCAACTAAATGAACGTAACCCAAAATGATCCTTGTTACCTTCAGAAGTTCAAGTCAGTTCTCACTGTGGTACATTCTGTACCTAGTATGATGAATGATCAAAATTTAGGAACTCTCCCCAGCTCCTAGAGATTGCAGGCAAAGGCAATTCCAGTAAAACTATCAACAAGAATGTTGATTCTGGAAGGTGTTTCCCTTTATTGGAAATACTTGCTCTGGATCAAATAGTAAGCCACACATTTAGGATAGCATGGACAACCCTCATATATTCAAGGGATGTGGGGGGATTACTGCTCAAGACAAAAAGGTCCCAACTCAAAAACTGAACCAGAAGTTAGATTAATATGCCTTCTGCCCACATGTGGGAATGGGTAAGTGATCTTGCAGCCCCTCCAATGCTGAGCTTGTATCGTGTTTCATTACTTAGGCTGTCTGGTAGAGGCACACTGCATTTTTTTAACTCTTAGCTGAAAGTATTTATAATAAATGGAAACAAATTACTTTAATAAAAAAACAACAACAAACACTACCACCATCTGTCAGTTCCACTGGCCAAATAAGACCGTGAGTTAGATAACAGGTCATAGAGCCTTGCCTTTATGTATTAGTTTGTTTATAAGGTAATTACTAGCAAGGTATTAAAACTGCCAATTACTTGAGTGACGAATAAAATTTTCCTTGCAGTAAAAGTGTGCTCCAGCAGAAGCCAGCAATTTCCTGAACTGCACGCCTCCTAAATTGCAGTGTGAAAGTGTTCAGTTATACAGACGGCTTGCACAGTGCTGTCTTTGTGTCAGCATTGCTCCATAAAACAGAAATTCCTCACAACTGGCAGGATAATAGCCCCTGTATTACAAAGTTTAGTTGGACCTAATGGAACCAAATAAAACTCTCATACAGCCTTCAGATTAGCAGTTAAACTAACTGGCAAATTACCTGACACAGATCAGGTTACAAAAAAAACAAAGTTTGGTTCTTCTTTTTTGGTGATGGTAAGGTCATATTGTGGGGAGAAAGTAACTTCTTTTGTTCACTGAAACAGAGCTGCACATCAAAGTCCAAGTCCATTTCACAATGAAAATCAAAGCAGCCCTCACTGCACCTTCCTACTTACTCGTATTTGTAGAAGCTACTCAAATCTGAACAGTTCACTCCTTATTGCCCCAACCTCTTAGTCCAGTTTTCTCTTCAAAAAATATTAAGTGCCATAATTCACACCTGGAAGGAGATTATCCAACACTGAGCATATCCAAATAGTTCTACTTTAAGGCCCAACTTTAGTTATAATGAGAAAGTTCAATTCTAATTTTATTTTTCTTCACAATCATCACTTAAGTACATCATAAAAAAATGCATCGGCTTCCTCATAACTGACAAATCACCGTCAAAATTACTGCGCTCAGACTAAAGGAGCTGCACACATCTCACTGGTTTCATTTCACAGCCCCTCAAGGGGAGATCAGAGCACCAGAGAACCCCTGCAACAAGAGACCCACCACACCAAGTTCTCACAGAAGCAGACCTGCAGCAATCTGATCACAATTTATTCATGTGCAAGGAACACCAACACCCTGCAGTTTCCTTACAACTTCTTCTGTTACAGCTAAAGCACCAAGAGCACTGACGAACACAGATAAAACTACGAAAAATACCTGCATGAATTTGAATATGCCTTTTGCAATTTGAGTGCCTACACCCTGATTTGCAGCAGAAAAAACCTCAACAACCCCAAGAACACATGCAGATTGATTTAATTATTTTTACATAAGCCTGTGCAAATACCAGCTTAAGACAGAATATCAGTTTTTCATTACGGGAAATCTTAGCCCTCCCTCTCAGCATTCATGACTTTAACCACACCACTAGGTCAAAACATCTACAACAGCCCTATCAATCATGATCTCAAGATTCATTCCATATAAACAACAGCTACAACATATGTGACATACTGACTTGTGCTTTCCTTGCCTCTGGGGAAATATAAACCAGGATAGCAACTTCCATATCCATTTTGTTAAGGATCTAGTTAGCACCATTTAGACACAATAGTTCTTACATACTGAAAACCAACATTTTTTAAAAGATTTGAGATAGTATCCCTTGATCAAGATGGTCAATCTACAATGTCTTCTACCTAAGAGAAATATCTATGCAAGCTTCATTACTCTGATCCTAAAGCACCTTCATTACTCTGAGCACCAGTGATTAAAACCTAAAGTCCTATCTTTCGTTTCTATTCAAAATTTCAGCACAAAAAAAAAAAAAATACTCCTGCACTTCCTTCTCCACCATAACTTTTTCTTCCAGGTAGATCTTGATCTGCTGTGTTTTGAGAACCTCTTGGCCTCATCTTACACCATGATCCTCACTAGCAGTACCTATAGGAATCTGGAGGTGGAGGAACCTGTTAAAAAATAAGTTGTCTAAAAGACAATTTTGGAGAGCTATGTCTGTGCAGCCTGTTCTCCAAATCTTTCAAATGTAAAATAACTGTTTTAACATCTGTGTGATTCTGAACTAAGACAGTATCTCCTGTCCCTCAACTAAGCCCTGAGTAGCAGGATATATTGAACAGGCAAATGAAATCATAGTAGAGTCTCTTGCTAGAGACTAAGAGGATACATAAAGAGAAAAAAGCACTCTGCTAGGACTAGATGTATCTTTCTGAGCAGTGCTGAAGCCAAGACACTGGGGTTCATAGATGTTTTGTTTGACTATCTTATGTTTACATGGCTTCCAGATTAGATCTGGCTTGGAGGCAGCCATGTCAGAGCACAGGCGACTGTCCACATCCAAGCACATACCAGCTGGTCACCATTACATCCCACTACAGTTCACAGCCTCCTTTTTCATATTTCCTCAAATCTTTGTGGTTGCTTNAAGTGCTGGAAGACACGCTTTGTGGCTTTTAGGATAAATCTGGGCAACTTTAAGGAGCACATACCAGAAGAAAGAGCTTCAGTAACTCCTACATGAAGAAAGAGAGGGAAAAAAAAGTTATTTTCATTCAGTTTCTACTCGACTACTAAAATTAGCCAGACTGTAATGAACAATTACATCATTTAAAATATTGTAATTATGGCTTCAAGCTGAATATTACCCTTATAAAAAATCCCCTGAAATGAATGGGACTACGTGCTCCGCTCACCATTAGACACCCAACTGCACTGAATTAAGAATCTACTTTTTTTAATATCTGCAACTGTTAGATGCAGAAATATTTTAAGTGAAAACTGTTTTTCTCCAAGATGAAGATGCCAGAAATGGAGCAAGGATTCTGGCTCACTTCCAGTCCTGCTGGTAGGTCTACAAGTTTGATGCCTCCTTCACACACACGCTTCTCATGTTCCTTTCGGCAAGCAGTTGTTCTTTCTTTTGAAGGTCTCCTTCATTTCACGACCCATGCCTGTCACTGCTCTTTCAAGCCAGATGTCAGCAAGTCTCTGCTCTCATTTTTGTTTTGTGCTTTTTGTGGTATACAGGCACAAAGCAGAAAATGAAAACAGAGCTCTGTAGGCTACTGATACCCTCTCCAAAACTTGAGACCAAAGTTTATTGATTCCCAAACCAGACATAAACTGGGAAAAGGGAAGAGAAAGATGCAGAATGAAACAACTCTGGGATCAGAGATACTTTCATCATCAGAAAGAAGACAGAGACAAAACCAAACTTCCAAACACGTGACACTTCCATAGCAACTCTTTCATGATCCCAGTCGTAGCACCAATATGTAATGAATTAAACTTTCCTTCCAAACTCTCTTCTTGATACCCTGGAGTCTGTTTTCCATTCCACTTTATGGCCTTTCCAAAATAATCCCAAATTACTTAGCATGTCATAGCCAAGTGAATCTGCAAGTTCATCACTTTAGCAAAGGTAAACAAAAGCAATGCAGGTATAGCATAAGCTGACAACAGGAATAATAACCCACTGCAGACTTGGTGCACTCTGTGACTTGTTAGTTTATGCTAAAATCCTGGACAATTGTTAAGTATGACCTAGATTAAACCCAGCATAATGCCCTCCAATATTATAAATCATATTTCTAATCTGACATATGGACTCATTAAGTAAAAACACCTATCCTTTATTATTACAGACCCAACTCTTCCTTTCAGAGGGTGCCGACTGAAGTCTAGGCACTTTAGACTGCAGACCCTTCTAGATCTACTTCTTATCTCAACTGTTAGAACAAGTTGAGGGCTGTTCTCCTGTCCACTTCTATTTCACTCAAGGCACTGAGTCATTACATTTCACTGCTCTACTGCAATAACCATCTACCAGTTCTCTAAAATAGAACCCCAATACTTATGCCTACCTCTTAACTTAATTCAGACTTCTCACTTTCTCTGTACTGTATGCCCTACAGCTTGGCACCTTCTCTTTGGTAAAATTTCCTACCATTCTTCCATTTTGTCACACAAGAACGTGTTCTCTATTTTTCTAATCCATTATTATTCCTTTTAATTAATCTTTTTCTTCAAAACTGTTGATCAGAAAATCACGTCAGCTTTTTCCACTGCAAATAGCTCATAAAATTTGCATTCTTTTCCATTCTCATTGCAAAAACATTTGTCCAGGCTCTCACTATTTTTATATTTTTGCTACAACAAACTCTGGGTTTCTGCATACTTCTTCCCTTTCCCATAATTCAGCCTAAATTGCTGCCATAAAAATCTAGTTTCCATGTCTGCTAGTCTGACTAAGACAGGTTCCTTTTCAAATTCTTTCATTTACTTCCTCTTAGTCTCCACACCAAATGTCAACGACTGGAAGAACTAATTCCAGTAAGTTTCTTCATTCTAGATTTTTGCTCGCAACTTCAGCCCAAGTCACACATGGTTTACCACTACACTCATTTTTGGGACTTTCTCCAAGTAACCTTATGCCTGAAGCCCAGTCTGGCATTCCTCTATCCTTTCTTTCAATCCTTCTTCATAACAAACTCTTCCAGGCAGCATCCAAATCTTAATCCTTCCCATAATAAAGTGGTAGCTGAAGAGATGACAAGGATGTAAAATATTTGACCAACATTTTCTTAATATTGGGAGCCAGACTTCAGTTTAGTATGCTAGCTTTATAAACACACAATACCACTTTCTCTGGCAAGAGTAGAAGGGAAAGGCATCCACTCCTACTGAAAGCAAGCTTTCGTTTTCAGGAGTTGCGTCTAAACTTATTTCTTCTGACTGTAGCTTTCTAAATGGGAACTGAGACAGTGTTTGCCTGGATTTTACACACAGCTTCCACTTTCAGCCCACTGTGAGGCACCAAAGAGGAAGATTTCTTATACCTACCCTTAATACAAATAATCCTGCAAACAGCGATTAAGAAAAAAACTTCTCTTTACAGAAGGCCCTTAGTAGGAGTTTCTCTCATTAAGATACTGCCACACAGTGCAAACCATCACTCTTGTTTCCACATTGCCAGCTGGGTCAAATGTACAGTCTATTTTGCATATTTGCTTCAATTAGTTGAATTTTACTTCTCAGGATGGCTATCTGAAGCAAGATCCAAGATGCCGATTATTGCAAAACATATTTAAATATACTTTGCCACATTTCAAACAGAAATGGACACACAATACTAAAATAAAATCCATTCTAAACAGTATAAAGGATCACCATTTTCCTTCAGTAACTACATTTGTGTATGAAGTTAAGATAGGCATTTAAGCTGTATGTTGATTAATCAAAGCCAGGATGCGACAGTGCATGCTCAAATTTCAAAAGAGTATCTTTTTGGCAACAGATTGGTTTTTTTAAGCAAAAATGAAAATCAGTGATTAGTATATGCTCTAACAGAAATATAAATGTGTGTATCAGAAATAGTGTGGCCAGCAGGACTAGGGAAGTGATTATCCCACTGTACTCGGCACTGGTCAGGCCACACAATCCTGTGTTCAGTTTTGGCCCCCTCACTACAAGAAAGACATTGAGGTGCTGGAGCACATCCAAAGAAGAGCAACGAAGCTGGTGAAGGGTCTAGAGCACAAGTTTTATGAGGAGCGGCTGAGGTAATTGGGGTGGTTTAGTCTGGAGAAAAGGCGGCTGATGGGAGACTTTAGCTTTCTACAACTACCTGAGAGGAGGTTGTAGCTGGGTGGGTGTTGATTTCCTTTCCCAAGTAACAAGTGATAGGACAAGAGGAAATGGCCTCAAATTACACCAGGGGATGTTTAGATTCGCATTAGGAAAAATTTCTTCCCTGAAAGAGTTGTCAAGCATTGGAACAGGCTGCCCAGGGAAGTGGTGGAGTCACCATCCCTGGAGGTATTTAAAAGACACATAGATGTGGTGCTTAGGGACATGGTTTAGTGGTGGACTTGGCCAGTTAATGTTTGGACTTGATGATCTTAAAGGTCCTTCCCAACTTAAATGATTCTATGATTCCATTATTTCCCCCTAAATGAAGAAGGTAAGACTATTTTGTTCTTGATGGCAAGGAGAACGGAAGCAAGCAAGAAGCTGCCTAAAATACAGATTAATTTAGTCACAAGCTCAGCATCTTGTTTAGCAAAGAGCTATGAAAAGCCACTTCAATTTAAGAGCTAGTTTACTTAGTTTTAAGAGCTGTAAAGAAAAATCCTTTTTCAGATTACATCTTTAAGTTAGGTAGCATTCACTCTGAAAGCCCCATAAGTAAAGTATACTGACACTGCAGTATTATAAGCTCCACATACTAAAGGTTTGCATCACGTTGGGGTTAGCTCTGTCTCCACTCCCTGATAGCACAATGCTTTACCAATCTTAAGAAACATCCACGTTGCAACCAGGTCTTTCATCAACGGGATTTTATTTGGATTGGAGCAAAGCGTGCTGTCCACTAAAGAAATTTTACTGATAACTGAAATCAGGATTAATGGGTAACTAAGCAATACAGGAAGACACAGAGCTAAACATGGCTTCTTCTGATAACTTAATTTTAAACTTTCAGAACTTATTTATGAGGCCTAGTATACACCAAAACTTGCAGATCTTCTTCTCCAATAAATTCCCTGCTGCAGCTGTGTAGGTTACATGAGCAACAAGAAGAATTTCCCATTTAGAACACACACTATCGCCTGGACCTGAAAAAACTTTTTAGGCATTCCTTAGGTTTTTGTTAGTTTTCAGTGATCAAAATAACATTAAAAAAAAAAGTGTTGATGGCTTATGTAATATTGCTATTTTTCTTTTCCTTGAAGATGATTACTTTGTACATTTTCAGTACAGCAATTCACCTACAGCTTTTAGGTTTGCTTTTCAGAAGTGTTTACTGAACACCAAAAGCCTGAGATTAATAATCAAGTAACCATAACCAAGTAATCAGAGTCATTTTATAGTGCCTGATCAGAAAGCTACATTTGAAGTTGAAACAATCTTGCTTACAATGAAAACGTGTGACCCCTTTAGTCACCTACAACTGAATACTTTACAACACTTCTGTCCTGGGCTGCATCAAAAGCAGCATGACCAGCAGGTCGAGGGAGGTGATTCTCCCCCTCTGCTCTGCTCTCGTGAGACCCCACCTGGAGTACTGCTTCCTCAGCACAGGAAGGACACGGACCTGTTGGAGCGAGTCCAGAGGAAGGCCATGAAGATGATCAGAGGGCTGGAAAACTTCCCATACAAGGACAGGCTGAGAGAGTTTGGCTTGTTCAGCCTAGAGAAAAGAAGAGAAGGCTCTGGGGGGAGACCTCCTAGTAGCCTTCCAGTACTTAAAGGGGGCCTACAAGAGAGATGGGGAGGCACTCTTTATCTGGGAGTGCAGTGACAGGACAAGGGGTAACAGTTTTAAGCTGAAACAGGGTAGATTTAGACGAGATATTAGTAAGAAATATTTTACTGTGAGGGTGGTGAGGCACTGGAACAGGTTGCCCAGGGAAGCTGTGGATGCCCCATCCCTGGAGGTGTTCAAGTCCAGGCTGGATGAGGCTTTGAGCAACCTGGTCTAGTGGAAGGTGTCCCTGCTCATAGCAGGGGGGTTGGAACTCAGTGATCTTTAAGGAGGTCCCTTCCAACCCAAACCATTCGATGATTCAGAACCTCTGCTTGTTCTCCTGGGATGAGTGCATTAGTTACCATTTCTCTACCTGACACTAAAGTGATCCACCTATCTAGAAACAAGGAAAAATAACTTGTTTATCATCCCAGAACTGCATAATTTTCTACCAGAACCATTTAGAGCAATTGTACATTCATTTAACTGTTTTTAGACGCACTTCATGAATGTAAATTAGGAAACATCTAACATATTTTATTTCTAGGGATAGATAAATACATCTACATTGCCGTGTGTGGTGTCTGTAAGTTACATATTTGTGATAATAAGTTGTTAAATACAGTAGTCTCCTCAAAAGCTTATGTCGTCCAGCACTTGGGGGAACCTGGCCTCCTGGCAAATGGCTGAATGTCTCTTTTTCTCCCGTGATAAACTGCTTGCTTCCTGCCTGGCTTCTTTCACAGAAGACAGAGAAAAAGGCTGGGTGACTGAGCAAAAAGAACACCCTGAAATTTCAATTTCAAATAATTTACTTAAATGGTCAAACATGCTGAAAGATGCAATCTGACTTTTGCAAGTAACATCACTGTTAGACAGGCATGCCCAAGTACATTGGCTAGACATTTCAAAAGGAACCCAACTTCAAACATTTAAAAGTTAGTTTAAAATAGATGTCTAGACAGGCTCCTGTAGGAAAGTCATCTCAGTTATCATAGGGAAGGCAAATCACTTCAGAGAGAGCCTTTTCTTCTCCACTCATCCTGAAGAGGTTCTACAGTTAGTAATTCATACTTATGATGTCAAACTTTCAAGAATTTAGGGTAGGGAATATGAATCCTACGCTTTGCTCTGTTCGGAACGTATTATACCTGTTAGTGTCAGACAAGCGACCCCAACTTCACAGCCCGAGGCCTCCTGACCAGATTTAGCCAAAAGTACCACCCATTTAGTTCACAGCAGTTTCCAGATTCTCAGGAGGCTCAGAAGCTCTCCTATGCCATGTGACAAGATATATACTCATCACATGAATAAAATCATAGCTGCATCTCCAACCATGTACTGAGAGTGTGCCTGCATATGCCTTTATACTCCTCCACACAGACACAAGGTCTTTGCAGGGTGGTGGTGGGGTTGTTCCTGCCTGATACTTCTCTCTCCCATGGTGTTCAACTCTCAACTGGAATTCATAAAAACAAAATGTTGGCATCGCTGTTTCATGTTGCTTGCAGACCATGACCAGGAGACTGGAAACATCTACTGCCTCTGGGTATGTTTACCCTGCATAACTCAACAATATGTAAATATCTAAGCTAGATAAATACCAGTTAGATAGCTAGAAATGAGGTAGCCCCAGAAATGGAAACTACACTAACATGATAATCCACCCATGCTTGTTTATACTGCTCAAAGAATACAGACATACAGTTCTGTATGGAAATACCCACACTGTAATTCTCTGTAGTCATACCAGCAGTGTAATTTCCTTTGCAGGGCAAGAAAATTCTTGCAGAACAGGCAAAATTCTAAGGCTCCACAGCTGAGTAGAAGGATTAAGAAGTCAAAAAAAATTCTTGCAAGAAGAGAGTTTCCTCAATAGTGAAGATTTTGGCAAGAAAGGAGGGCACCAGTTCCACAGCGTTACTTGAAGACTCTTTGGAAAAACAACTGGATTTTCAACTCACAGTAAGGAACCAACATATATGTGCCTCTTAAGAAATGTAATCAAATCTAGTTTCAGAAGACTAGCACCCTCTTTTCTGCTATTATTTGAAAGTTAGAACAAAGATTCAACAAGGAAACAGTGGTTTGTTTTGGAAAGGCTCCACAAGCTCCTTTCATATAAAAGTTTAAAATCCTGAAGAAAGTCAGATGTTTCAAGCACAGTTATTCTTTGAAGAGTGGTTCTGAAAATTATATGCTAATTGTTCCACGTCTTCTCTTCGCATGACTTAGATATCATATTAACTAAGTTTGATTCAATCCCTCCAAACAACATCCAACATAGAAAAAACAAGTAAACACATTATTTCACTTCTAAAAAAAAGTATCATTAGATTGAATATTTGTTCATCTATGATACCACTATATTACATATTTTTATGCCAGACAACTGCTGTGTGTTTATTCCTCTTTATTTATATTCTATTCTGTAAAATGACATTTAACAACTTGACATAAATAACTTCCAACCTGTAAGATGTTTTAAAGAGAAACCTTTGCAAAAAAACCAAAATGCTTTATTTTTTGAACAATGCAATACCACTCTCTAATTTCATGTTCTATGTACATCTGTTTTGATATGGAACAAACATCTGTCTTAGCTATTATATACTAACATTCATAAGTTAACATAAAACCTTTAAATTACTTAATGAATTATTTCTACCATATTAATCTCAATGAATCTCTGCTGTGGTCATAGAATAGGTATTAAATCACAGCTGGAGCACACTTACATTCAGTAATCTCCCAACACCACACAGAAGTAATGGAAATTAGAATGAGAACAGGCTAGTACCCAATCAGACCAACTTTAACTGCATTCATAGTACGATAACAGCTTTTAGATATACTTCTTTTTTCTTTTTTTCCTTTTAAGTGTCAGCATATATAGTGCAGAGCACAGATTTAACAAAGGTTTTTCCATGTTTGACCACCTTAGTAAATGAACCAAGCCAATGACCTAAGGATATGGAACAACCAACCCAACAGTGACTGGCTTTCATTTATTCTCTCAAAGGAATATAAAAATCTTTGCACAGCTGCAGAAGGATGACTTTAAGTCCATCTAAACCAGTTAAGTTTCCATAAGAAGGACAGAGGAGATGCTAAGACAAATTCTCAACTTTGCATTCATCAGAAGTAAGGCAGGAAGATATAAAACACATCATGTTAATATTTCCAACCTTGTGGTAAAAAGAACCTTAGCAAGGTGAAAAAAAATATATTTTGATAAATTAGATGCTTAAACTACAGAATGTTATGCCAACATAAAAACAACATGAACACTACTGCAAAATAGAAGATATGCTTAAATTCAGCAGTTATTTGTCGGACACCATCTGCTTTTTCTTTCACTCTTTTCTGATTCTGATCTGTAAGAAACCACATCAGTATCAAATGTCACTTAGTTCTTATTCAAACAGAGCAGTCCAGACACAGCGGCTGCACCAGCTGACTTAGCTGACCTGGGCCTAGAGTAAAAACAAACCCCTATAAATCACCAGATGTAAGCAATTGAATAGTGATCAATTTAATTAACTGAACAGCTTTCCAAAGTTTACTGTATTGTTTTAACCCTTCAGGCTTCTTCAGGAAAGGTAACTTGCAATTTGTATTCAAGGGCAGGATTTGGCCAGAGGGCTACATACTACCAGCTTTAGGCATTTTAGATTCCCATTGATAAAACCCAAATCCCACACAGGAAAAAAGTGTCTTTTCTTTTTCCAATTAATAGTATGACAGTAACTACTTTTGTTAGCAGTTCCTTCAGTATTTTAGAGAAATTAGATCACTGGAAAAAAACTGATTTCAAGTGAAAACCTCAGGAATAGAATTTCCCCTAAAAAACAACTGGTTTGGTTATGAGCCCTATATGCCTTTTACAACTTTCCACTTGTATTACAGTTGCCACATCAAGTAACCTACTAATTTCTTTCAAACAAAACAATGGACATAGACATAGTCACTTGTCACAATAATATGTATTAACTGTGTGTGGCTGTAAAAAATTATGCCACACATTAAAATGGGCTCAAAAATTATTTTAAAGATATTGGCAAAACATCTTCTAACGTAAATACTCATCCTGAAGCTATGTCTCAAGGGGATTTCCCCACATTGCCCACTGAAATTAATGGAATTCTGCCATGATTTAACACAAGTGGGATTTCAGCCAAGATGCATAATGATAGAGTATAACTCTTGTTTTAAAGCCTGCATTGTACAACTTTGTATCACATTTACGAATGCTTGTACAGTGCCTAGCACAACAGGGCTGAGGCTTCTGGGCACTACCACAACACAAATTAATTCTAATGCAGTCTTTGTATCTGAGGGAAGCATAAAAACTACAAGGATTAAGCTCAATTATATACATTTTAAACAACCTGCTAAATAATGACATAATCAACTTCCTAACCACAAGCTGCTCTATTTCCAACTATTTTACTTTAATCTCTGTAATGCACATATTTCCACGAACCCTGTAGAGTTAGTTCCACTAACTAAGGACAAGAGTAAGATTTACTTACAGAGACAGTAGAGTTATATTTGCAGAGACTGGCCCCAGATCTGGAATGATCTCCAGTTCATTGTTGTTCAACTTCCTATTAATATTAGGAAAGGGAGAGTCAGCTTTGATGTTAATCAGAAGTATGTACACTGAATTTGCTAAATTGCTGAACAATGTCATCCCAAAATTTGAAAATAATTCCAGTTTCATTTAATGTAAAATATCAGAACAGCAAACACCTTTGTTGTTGGACCAATTATCCGTAGAGAAATAGCTATACAATTAGCATACACAAGCACTAGTTGGGTTGTTTGGGTTTGTTTTTTTTTTTCTGGGGGGTGGGTGTTGTTTGCCTTTTTTNTTTTTTTTTTTCTTTCTTTCTTTGTTGTTGTTGTTAATTAAGACAAATTAACTTACACTTCCCGAAGACTATGAAGGTGATCCAAGAGACTGGTCTTGATTGAAGACAATTTGTTGTGACTTAAATCCCTATGAGGTTACAAAAATAAACAGTGTATCAGTTTAGCCATAAAACATCAAGTAAAACAACCATCTAACATTCCAAATTATGTTATCATTTGTTTCCAAGCACAGATTTTTTTTTTTATACTAGCAAACTTAGATTAGAAACTCACTTGAGTATACAAGGCATAAATAAGTGTAAATACCTTGATCATGGCCACGAGTGTCAAAAAAAATCCTATACCTCTGAAGAATTTAGAACTGTTTATTGTGATGTGTGTAAGACCCATGAAAATCATCTTAAGATTTCGACCCATATACACCACCAACAACCCCTCTCACCTACCCCGGAACTACAAAAGATCTGCCTAAAGCAAACTCTTGGCTATAAGGAAAATTCATAAACCAATACTCAATGCAGTCTCATTCCTTGAGACAATCATAATATACGTATCATTTACTCTTCTCACTTACTTCTCTAAAGCAACGCACAGATCCTAAGTACACAATGAGGGCTGTCCGCTATTCTCAATTCTATTTTCATGCTTCCACACAATTCAGGACTCCATTCCTACACAACCAAATTTAATGGAGATATTAAACAAGCAACATCAGAAGAAAACAGACACAGGAAGGCCTAAATCTATTCTGAGTTTTAAGATGTTTGTATATTAGTCATATTAATACTGCACTTAATCGCACTTGAAGAAGTAGCCCAAGCACTAAGCTTTTGCCACTCTGTACTGAAGATCCCAAATACATATTGATGCAATTTATAAGAAATCCTGTTAGTGTCTTTGCATGCTTGCTACAAAACAAGCTAGGGTAGTAAGAACGCAATACATTTTCTTGACCATTGTCAATAAATTCTTTTCCCTACAGACACCATGCATCTTTACCACAAGTCCTCTCAAACATTTGACAACACCGTAAGACAGAGCACTACCAAACTTCTGCTGTATCCTCAGAAGTACTGGAAACATCACAGAAATAAAAGAATGGCCATACAATAGAAGCTAGAGAAGTCAATTACAGAAATTCAAACTCACATCTATAGAGATGTGTACAAGTGGTCCAGATTCACAACTGGTCTTGTAACCATGGCTAGGCTCGTTGAAGACCTCTCTCCCCCTTCTTAGCCACTCATCCACCACATGCACGTTACTGCTCCCATACTACAGCCTGTCACCACCTCACCTGCACCAATCCAGCCATCTGTGAAGCGCTCGCTGGACATTATAACACTGACTTTGTCCAAGCCAGTGAACAAAACCTGCACTATTTTTAAGGAGTTCTTAAACTCACTCCAGTAAGAATTTGCAATGCAGACACATAAAGAATTGTATCAGCACGCTTCAGCTGTGAGCTGCTGTAGCAGCAGGTAAAGGCAAAGCAATTCCTCACACTTCATGACATTTTCCCCCATGCTAATTAAGCACTGAATAGTCATCCAACATGCCTGGGGTCCTCATCAAGCCATGCAGGCATGAAGTGTATTTCAAGTCGAGTCTATGAGGACACTCCAGGATTCCTTACCTTTTCTGAATACTATGACTTAGTATAGACACCTATACTGAGCATGCCAGAGGACAGACTTCCATGGATGTGCCTACTTTCTATCTACAGTTCTGGAAGTGAAAAACCCTGATGATCAGCACATCCTTGCCGCACAGAGACCAGAAATGGCTTAAATCAAGTCAGGTTCAGGGCCTGTGCTAAGTGTTCTGCTCTGTGACTGCGCCCTGAACAACCGCAGATCCACAGAACTCTGGTTTCTCTGCTGCACCCACCATTGCATATTCTCGGACACAGGTGCAATGCTGCAACCCAGACAGGCACTAGGCTTCTTCCACAGCACACAGGGATGGAAAAACCACGGTTTAAACTCCCCTGACTGTTTGGTGCTTTATGCAAGTAGTTGTTCAATGTTGCCAGGACAATTCCATCGTCCCTTTTGTCCTCCTCTGGAGTCAGCGGTTACAAAAAATAATAACAGAAATCAAACATTAAAAATAATCCCAGGCACATACAGGCATTATGAGGGGTACCACCAGTACTCAGTTACAAGGTGTGCTCTGAGGCAGCCAGCTGGAGGAGGCCCAGCAGGCTGCAGAGCTGTGGCACCAGCACCTGGCTCCAGGACCCAGAGGAGATCCACACTACGCCTTCCAAGCCAGGGCTGCACAAGAGCACACACAGGGCAGATCCACAGGTGTGAAAAGCATTTTCCAGCACAAAAAAGGGGGAGTGAGGGCTGGGGGAGCCACCTAAAGAAGGGGAACACCCTCTACCAGGTTCAGGTGGCAATGGAGGGGATGTTTTTGGAGGCTTAGCTCTGGACTCAAGTACCTAATACGTATCTGCACCTTCTTCCAGGTGTCCAAACCCCTACAGATTTTCCTCTTAAAGATGGAAAACCAATACAGTTTCAAAAACCCACAAATGTTATTTTCATCATTATGATTTTGAGTTCTCCTGTAAATGAGGTTAACCACACTTGAATTAGAGGACTGCATCTTTCACTGCTTAAAAATCTAATGCAAACATTCGTCTGGCCATAGACTGGAGAAAAATCCCTTTGTTTAACATCTTAAGATATTAGCTGCATAGATCTGAAATTCTCATACTGCATTCTTAAATGTACATACTAAAAAAAAATACACTGTTACAAAGATCTAGACAAGAATCTAACTTTGTCCTTTAAAGCAGACAGAGTAGAGACAATTTTTACCCTTAAACTTAATTCAATATTTGGCTTTAGTCTGTAGGGATTACAAGAACTATGCAAATAAACAGCCAAAATTCAGTGAAGTTACAGCTGTTAGTGCCTAATATGTTACTGTTCTTCATGCTTCAGACAAGACTTAGGAATCAGTAATTATTTCAACAAAGAGCTTTCAACATTAGTGCTAAAAAACCTGCATTTCTTCATTTCATCTAAAAACCCTGCAAAAGGTTTATTTAAAACAGGTTTGCCTAAAGGACCTACCAGACAGTAACAGACGTGAGTAGATTTGTTCTGCTGGAGTTATAACACGTTAACAAAAAAAAAAAAAAAAAAAATCTGGCAGAGTCCTTAAACTATAAAAATCCTGCAATTACAACCACTGCTGTGCATGATCACCACACTGGAGCCAGACACTTTCACTCATAGCTCAAGCTCACATCCATCTGGAGTCTATAAAGGCAACCGTGAGTGTAACAACTTACACTAGGTTTCAAACTACTTTTTTTGTGTTTGTTTTTTAACACTAAAGATTCCCTCAGATTTTCCACATAGCACCTACTTTAAAAATGCATACATACATACATACAAATTCTTCATTCCTGGTTTACTTACAGCAGGTTGTCAAACACAAGTTGCAAAAAAACCCCAAAGCAAAACAACAACAAAAAGCCTCCAGACAACACTGAATCGCCTGTTTCACACAGCTGTATACACGCTTGTCTACCAATTGTTGGATAAAATATGAATTATACATATTTTATTAAACATTATTTCAGCCCTACTGGCATAAGAAACTTCAGGGAAAAAAGAGTTGCAAGTTAAAAATTTAAGTTAAATCAGAGTGGTTGGAACTGAACCAAAAGTTAAAATGTTTCTCTTTTATTATTATTCTAAGTGAAGCTTAAACCTATAGAAGTTTCTGAAACTTAAAAGCACTGATCTGAAGCATTTTTTTAAATACAAAAATCTGTCAACCCTGTTGCAAAGCTACAAATCCATTCCAGACCAATGTATTTCTCAACATCGCTTAAAACAAGTATGAAGAAAAGGTTTGAAAATGAGTTAGTATTTTTCCTTCACAGAAATGGAACTGACAATGTTAAAATACTAAGATTATTACTACACATTTTCTGTTTCTGAATTTCCCTTGTCTGTTAAAACCACATTACAAGTGGGCAGAAAAACTCCTCTATGATTACTTTTGCTACTAGAATTTCAAAAGCCATTTCAGATAGAACAGTGAATGCGCTCACAAACTTCAGAAACCAGATGTATATTAAGAAATTCTTTATAACAATAAAAAGTATATATACCTGTTCTTCACCTCAGATTTCTAATAAAAGTGATTGAACATTTAAACAGAATTGCCTCCACTTGAAAAATCATGGCCTGGTTTTTGAGGCCCTTTAAGAACCCATTTTATGAAAGAAACTGTTTGCTATATTCCTCTATGTTTCTATGATCATCTCTCGAAACTCACAAATCTCTGCATTAGAAAGCAGAAACTTAACTCTGAACATCAGTGTTTGTGCAACAAAAAATTGAAAGTCCCAATGCATAAAGGGAGCAGGCAAGTGTTTCTTTACACATTTTGTAAATATAACTTTTAGACTCTAACTTAATTTACAACACTTAGTCACAATTATCATCTTCTTCCTCAGAGAACTCAAGAAACCTGAGCCCCAAGTCAAATTTTAAAATGCAAATCCAGCAACAGCTTCTTAATCAGTCCCACTGGGGCCTATAGAGCTGCTAATTCAGCAGAAATCATGAGAGCTGAAAAACAAAAAGGCAGGCTGTAGCTGTTTTAAGACACTGATCCAAAGTGACTCATAAATCAGCTTGCTATGTTCAAGTCTTAGTCTGGAAAATATTGAAAAACAGCTGTGAAAACCATACGGCCCTTTTTTTCTGGCAATTCTGGTAGAGAACTAGAGGATTTATAAAATGTAAATACTAAAGATGTAATACAAACACAAGTGAAAACCATCTTTCAGACTTTCCCTCCTGCCCCACCGACAGTTTTAGCATTCCTCGGTGAACCTGGCAAGGGGCAGGGCAGTGCCACCGGGAGTTTGCACACATGGAGGACACAAGCCAATGCTCAACACTCTTCCTCCCTCCGCCTCCAGCTCTGCTACACCAGCTCTAACAAAGCCACATTCTTGCAATCTCAGGACACACATCCTGGAAGTAAATCGAAATCTAATTTCAAAACTATTTATACACAAAGCCATGACAAATGTTTAGCAGTTCTCAGCAGACTGTTATCTTCCACGAAGGCAGGGTTACAGAAGATGGTATTTTTGGCTCAAATCACGCTAACACTGGCAATTATACCCTGTTTACACCCCATTTTGTGAAGCCATTTCCATTCAAAACAGTAGTCTCATACTTGCCACCAAAAAGAAGGGTACATAACCCAGTACTTTGGCTCATTTTCTTATTTCCCTCCTTGTCCACCCTGCCGTCACGCGGCCTTTCCATATTAGACACTCTCGTTTTATTTCACCAGGGGATTTGAACACAAAAGTCAGGAAAGAGTGAAACAGAGCTTCAGAAAGCCAACTTCATTGCACCCGCTCTCCATCTGGGCAAGCAGACAGGTGGGCAGACTACGGCATAAAGCAGAATCCGGGCCTAGACCTTCTCCAGCACAAAAGCTTTCACACTCCTGCTTGGGAGATCTCATCTGCATAGGCTGAGAATATGGTGTAACAGTTGTTTTCTAAAGCGGACTGGAAAGCCTGCAATTGAACTACTAGCCTTTGGCTATACTTGCTATGGACTTCCACGGAAAACACAGCAAACACATACCAATAAAATGAATAAACAGTCCTTTACAATTTGTAAGCATACAGTTTGCTGCAACAATAATCCCGGCTATTCAAACCTTTTTTTGAGTATGTAAAACTGAAAGGCATTATAATTTTACAGATTGCGCAATCTCAGCTCCAAGTACTGGGGTAGGTGGAAGCAACAGACAACTCGAACTCTTTCTTGTTCTCTTATTAAGAGGGGAAGGAAGAAAGAGCAGGGTACTTCTAAGGCATTTGACACAAACAAAAGAAATATTTACACAAAAGCAGCCAGACCACATGGTTTGGTGACACCTACAAAGATGCACTCCTGTGAGTTTTAAGAGTGACACAGCTGTCCAATGAGTAATCACAGCAGGGTGTCTTACAAGAGACCAAAGCTTATTTATTCAAGTGGAACTTATTTTCTGACACTTTTAAAGGAATGTGAACTTACATAAGGACAATTTACACTACCAAGGGAATTCTAATTAGAAAACCCCCCCTTGTGCTAACAAAAAAAGCCCTGCGATGTGTTTTATTGTCTCTCTGCAACATAAGTGGAAAAGACAAATTTGGATTACTGCTAACGCACAATAGTTTTTAAAGTAACTCTATAAATGAAAGTTCTGTGCTTTTTCCTGACTTTTTTTTTTTGTTCAGAATGCTGTCACACCTGAATTTTAACAGAGCTGAAGTAAGCTAAGCTAAGAAACTAAGCTATGAAGCTTAACTTAGTATCAAAAAAGCCTTAGGTTTTGCGAGAAAACTTATGTGAGGGTACTGAAATAGTTCAAAAGAACAGAAGGGATGAAATTTAATAGGAAGCAAAGCCAGTTGCTGAATGTAAAGCAGATCCGGTATTTGATTCGTATGCTTCCATCACATAAGCCAAAAGAAAAAAAAAAAAAAAAGTTTCTTTCCCCTCACACTTTCCTATAAGCCTCCTGGAAATATCCACCTCCCAGAGCCATTCCTGTGTTCAGTTCCATATGGTGTCAATACAGCCATCCACATTTCATGAGTAAAGCAGCATGACCTCCAGACGAGGCAATTGAACAGAATTAGCCACAACTAATTGAAAGTCTTCCTGTTTACTTTAAAGCCCTTATCTCAATCTGCTTTGGAAATGTAATAGAAAATTAATACGACTAATATAAAAGATCTCCGAGTGACAAGAGATTAAAAACAAATGTGAAAAGTCCCTCACCTATTTTCAGGCTTTTAGAAAGCTCCCATAATTTATGCTTTGTCCATAAAAGTTTGTCTCTGAAAGTAAATTTTCTACCGACGGCATTTCAGTAGGCGTTACTGCGGGTTCCGTGACACCGGGCCACCGGACCGAGCGGGACAAGCCCCGGTGTTAATAAAACCATCAAACCCAAAACTATGGGGGGATGAAAACCAAGAACTGCACAAATAAAGCCGAGACCAGTTTTCCCGACACACAAATCAATAATAACTTGATGATTATAGCACTTTTTCCAAGAAAGTCATCAGAACTTTTTTCCTCCCCCTCTCAAAACACCGAGCCGCGCTCCCGGGGCCCATTTCAGCCCGGACGCCTCCCGCTGCCCCCTCCCGGGGCCGCAGGCAGCCCGGGGGACGCAGCCCCGCCGCGGCCGCCGCCGCCCCCGCTGACAGCTCGACCGCCGGCCCCCGGCGCTGCCCCTCCCGCCCCACGCCTGCCCCGCGCACTCCGCTGCCAGCACCTCCCGCTTCGCAGCCGCCACCAAACCCGCGCTTCACTCCCCAGAGCCCACCCGCGGATGGGACCCCGACCCCCAGGGGCAGAAGATGGCGGACGGGCGCGGGCCGGCACCCCCAGCCCCCCGCCGGTGCCCGCCACCCCGATACTTACAGCTGCACCACCCCCCGCGGCAGCCGCTCGGGCAGACGGCTCAGGTCCAGGCGGCTGCAGGCGACGAGGTGCCCGGCGCAACGGCAGGGCGGAGGGCAGCGGGCAGCGGCGGCGCGGCCCCCGAGGAGCAGCGGCGGCAGGAGCAGCAGCAGCGCCAGGAGGGCGGCGGGCGCCGCGCGGGGCCGGCGGGGCATGGCGGGCTCGGAGCCGCTGCCCGCGCTCCTGTCCCTGGTGCTCCTTCACTGACAGAACCGGGCGCGGCGCGACCTCCCGCCTCTCAGCGCGGGTGGCGGCTCACGCTCATGCCCCGGAGCCGCCGCCAAGGGGAGAAGGCGGTGGGAGGTGGGGATGGGGGGGTGTAGAAAAAAAGTAAAGGGAGAGAAAGAAGGGGGGGGAAGCAGCGCCGCCCGCCGCCAGCCACTCCACAAACTTTCCGCCGCCTCAGCCTGCCTCCGCGCGGCCAGGGGAGCCCCGATCGCGGCCCGGCCCGCCCCGCCGCAGCCCCCTCCCCCTGCCATGTGACAGCCGCTACCCCCGCCTGCCCCGCCGGGCCCCGCGGGGCTGGGGGGGGGGGGGTGGGCTGGTGTTAAGGTCCGCTGCTGTCAGGCTGTGCCGGCGGCATCCCGGACCCGCCGCCCGCCCCGAGGGAGAGCCTACGGCCCGCCTCGCAGCACGGCGGGCGCACGTGCGGGCCCGTGCCGCCCTCCCCGGCCTTTCCGGCGGCGGGCCCCGGATGCCCCGAGCGTCGCCTGTGGCGCGCAGGCCGAGGCGCGAAGGTGAGGGCGGCCAGGACCGACCCGTGTGGGATTTCCCTCCGCCGCCGCGCCGGTTAGCGCGAGTCGGGGCAATCCAGAAGCTGCTCCAGAGGCCCCAACGGGTTCCCAGCCAAGCCTGGGGTCACTGGCATGTAAAAGGTGAGGTGAGGTTAACTCCTGCCTTCCGGGTCCTGCGCGGCTAGTCCAGACACCGTAATTAAGCCCATTATGTTCCCCACAGGATCCCAGCTCCAGAGGTTCAGGGAAGTGGGCAGGGCGTACAGATTCCACATCTCTGAGGTAATCTGTGTAATTTAAGTGAATGCCTATTGTTCAAGTTCCATAGGTAAGCGCAGACCCTACGATGGATTCAGTTACTGTAGGCTTCACGCGCCCCTGCTCGGCAGCAGCAGCAGGCATCAAACTGCTCGTGGACGCCGGACGTTCTCTCCCACCTTTGTACGTTTCATCTGAAGGATTGTAGACAGTTGGACACTGGAGGCCTGGAGCCTCAAAAGCCTGATAGCTCTGACATCAAGATTTGTAAGGCTGAAACTTTGTCCCTGTTTTTATTGTTCCCGTGTGTATTCAGGACACGGGTTAAATTAAAGAAAGGAAACTACATTTTATTTAAAGTCAGGAATCATGACTTTGCAAGCCAAGCAGGCAAGTCCTGAGTAACCACAATCATTCACGTGCCACTGAACACAAACTGTTTCAGGTGCACAGGGTGTGCAGAGCTGTGCGGTGTTTGTCTGCTTGTGCTCCATTGACCACTGGTGCTCTTTGAGGAAATTACTGCAGGAAAACAAACAAACACTGCAGGAACACACATTTTTTTCTCCACATAAAAGCAGGCAAGCAAACAAACAAAATACAAGATAAAACTTAATTGGTATATGTTGAGAAGTTACTCTCATTTATTTGATGTAAATTAAAACTGTCTTGACAACGGTGTGTCACAGTTGTTCACTTTTTTTGCAGCCTTCTTCCTTTCAAAAGAGTTAGGTTGACATTAGATTAACAAAGCCTGTGAAACCCTGAGCTGTTGTAAATATCCAGTGGGACAGTGCCAAATTCACCTTTTCAAGGGTATCCATCATTAGCCTCTACCTGTTACCACTGAAGTCAGTGGGAAAGCTTCCTTCTGTTTTGAAAGCACCAGCATTTGTTCTAGCTGTCCAGTTGTTTCACACGATTATCCTAAGAGACACTTGTACATGTTGTGTTCGTATTTAGGTAAAATATGCTGTACTTGCTACTTTTGCAAAGTAATAAAAAAATTCAAGAGGAAGACCTTCATGTTTATGTTGTTCCAGAGACTTACTGAGCACCTTACTAAAATTTAAATAACTTTAAAGGAACTAAGTCTTGTACTACAGTTCCCAGAGTACATAGCAAAGGGCCTCTTACTTGTGAAAAGTGAGCTTGTCTTATCTTGAGCCTTTGCAAGGCCAGTGATTCACTGGTTAAGTGACAACAGAGTCATTAAGCTGTCAGTTTTAACATCCAAGGGAAAGAAAAAATAGAAATAAAGCATTTTGAACTTATTTTACAGTAGTAGTCAATAATATACATGGTGCATATGTGACTATGGAACAAGAGTGAAACTCAGAAAAGAAAGCAGAAAAAAAGATGAAAATGTTGAAAAGGGCAAGAACTTCTGTTTTTGTAATTTTGAAAACCACTCATGCAGTCATGGAATACTGTGCCCTTAGAAAAACCTAATGCGTACTTAGTGCTAATATATGAAGCTGTTTTAAATTAAGCAAGGTAAATCAATTCAGAAAATTAATCCATTTGTTTTTGCAACTTCTTTTCTCAACATACTCAATTAAACATTTTAGAACTGATTATACTATGATTTCTAAAATGATTATATGCTGTACTTCCAGAGCCCATGACAGAAAGTCTTTCTTCCCCCAGGGACATTTGCTCTTCTCAGAACTCTCAGGGACCAATTCTGCACCTGATACGAATGCTGCAAGAGCTGGCAGCCCCCAGTCCCAGTGGTCTCTTCATCATTAGTTTTAGGTTTAGAGTGCACCATAATGGTACATCAGCAAATACAAATGTGTCCTTCACAGGTTTGGCTGGACTATATCTGCCCTAAATAAGCTTAAATCAAAATGAGAGGTCTCACATTTCTCTACCTGGTTACCTCAGCGTGTAACAGGGGATCTTTGCTGACCCTTCTTTGGCATCAGCGTTAGTGTAAATGCATATTGAACATGAATAAGGAACTGATTTGACTGAAGCCCTGCCAAAAATAATAACACCCCATCCCCACCCCACTTTAGTTCTGAGTTGGAATAATTCCCCCATCAAGTTTTCCATGTAGCTGCACAAGGAAGAGGTGGTTACGCAAACACAGGCCCTTTCCATGGCAGCCTGAATATAGGTCAGCCTGAGGGGATGATGTTGAGGAGGGGGAAGCATGGCTGCAGGAAGAAGTTCTTGTAAAACTAGACCCTCAGACTCTCTAGCTAATGAGATTAGTTTCCTCCACAAAACTACTGAGCATAGTAGTAGTCTGAGTGAGGTGGGGGTGGAGGAAAGGAGGTTGCATAGTGAACTGTAGACCCTTCGCTGGGATGTTGTGGATTGACTCTAATGGTGTCTTTTTCAGTCCCTCGTTATTTTACATCAGATAAACACGGGTTTACAGATTCAAGTCTAAACATATATTGTTTAAAATATGCATTCACTTCAGGCAAAAGACACACCCAGAAGCTCTCTATGATTTTTTTACATATCATTAATGCATTGAAATCAGGCACTGCTTTCAAGTAACCTACCTCCAGAAAAGGTCAACCTCAAATCAAACTGGTTTTAGCAGATTACTAGAAGTAATTTACCCGTTGCTAAGTTAAGCAAAACCAAATGAAGATACTGTACGTTTTCTGTTCTGAGTTAAATTTAGAACATCTTCTATGACATTAGTAACTTTAGCAGTTTTTTTAATTCAAATTCAGGAGGGTTTGCCAGTTTTCAAAGGAATCTCAAGCCCCTACAAGAGACAATTCCTTATAGTGGTATGTTGTTATGTATAGTTAGATATGCAGGACCAGGTAATCCGAATCTGTGTCTAGTATTCATTTCAGATTTTCTACTTTTCATGGGTAAATAAAAAGATTTAGGTCGTGTTGAGCAGAAGCAAAGCAGAACAACATTGCTTATGCTCTGACACATCTCAGTTCTGATAGAGTGAGATAGAAATCAATGGCCCATCTATTCACCTTCCTATCAGCAAATGGTCCTGTAAGAGTATTGGCAGAACTAATGTCCTGTCTATTTATTCCTAATCCTTCCCAGTACCTTTTTATTTCTAGTCAAAGAGATGTTAGGACTATTTGGGACAAGAAAATTATGAGTTCATCCTCTCAAGATCATCAGAGATGAACCAGTGGGACCCATCCTGCTTAATAATCAACCCTTAAAAAACAAAAGTGGAGCAGGATGTGCTTTTTGTGGAGTCTGCTTGTATACATGAAATAACTTAAAATAGGCAGTAGAAGGTTTTGCCTCAGGCACCTATCTGGAAATTAAATAGAGTCCCACAAAAACTTCCCTATTGGAGGCAGAAGACCCTTTTCACTTCTTCCCTTTTTAAGTGTAAACAAGAATCTCATCCAATATAATGGAATATTTTTCATGGAAATGACTCTAAAGACAAAGGTTTCCCACCCTCTTTTTGTTCTGACCATTGGGTATAGCAATCAATATTACTTCTAGTTTATAACAACATTAAGACTTCATGACCATTTATTTCAATTCCTGTGATTAACCATTGCAATTTCACTTGCATTTGAGGAAAATAATAATATATTCTTAAATAATTTCCTAGTAATTGTGTATCTCCTACTAGTGTGTCATATCCCAAGGTGCATACAGAACTTTATTTTTTGTAGTTATACTTTACTTCGTGTGATTCAACACTGAAACCATTAAAACCAAATTATGCATAATTTGAATGCAGTGATTACAACCAGAAAAACCATACGAACTCTTTCTGAAAACTTTGCCTAGGGCAGAAGATGCTCAGCTTTCATAGAATTCATCCAAACACTGAGTGTTTGCCTCCATTACAAATAAACTTAAACATCCTAAGGCAATCCACATTAGTGACGACTGTTAGTGTCTTCAAGTCATGTCCTGCATGGGCTAAGTGGGAAGTTAAGTGCATGATTGGAAGGACAATTAAACAATCAACATCTACAATGATGTAACTTCAAAGAGGAAAAAAGGAGTTAGTTTTATGTCATTAAGGAACAGTCAAGTTGAAATGTTGTCAATTTGAATAAGAATAAGTAGATGTAATTTCAGGATGGTGCTACTGTAATAAAACACCTGCCAGGTCTGTTCTACTCGTTGTTTTAGTTTGTTGAGGTTTTTTAAATAATATTTTAAAATAAGCAAACGTTTTGTGGTAAGAAAGATCAAGAAGTGGCCAAAAAGGGAATCCAAAAGAGATGCTCTGTCAGACCTAGACAGTAATGTCTCCAGCTCTTCCCTCCTCCCCTTCTTTGGGGAAGAACACCTGAAACACGAACAGTTGTTCCCTTCTGCGGTGAGAATGGAGATTTCTGCCAGAGGAGAGGCATGTGTGCTTCATGGTTGTATTTGCTTAAATCATCATGGGCTGATTTGGTAAGATTTTTATCAGTGTTTTGCAGCCCCCGATGCTAAGTATTAACCATTAGATGTGTAACTGCCATTGAAATCAATGTCTGAAAGAATTTCACAGTAAGAAATCAATGGGAGTTAGGGCCTAAGTCTTTGAAAATTTAGGTCTAATTATTCCAGGGGGCAAACAAGTTGCAGCTGGGACTCATCTTGTGTAATTTTAGCAATTTGGAAGTTTGGTATCTGTTCTAAAGCAGTTGTTCTGGCTTTTGTAGTCGGTGGAGAAAGACACATCCAGAGAGTGTTACTACCTTTCTAAAATGGGCAATCAAAGCATTTGGAATGAATCAGCCTCTGGAGGTTTTTCTCCCTCTCCACTGACTAGAAATACTTTATGACTAGTTTAGACTAGACCTGGGATTTTTAGACGATTCCCACTCTTTGCCTTCAAACACGCATGTTAAATAGCTAAATAGACTAATGTATACATATTTCTCAAATCTTTTCAATTATAGGTACCTTAAATATTGTAACAGTAACAAGCAAATTTTCTAGCAAATATGAATTATAGTTTTAAATTTTATTATACCCCTGTAATAGTTTGCTTTGTTGTCTGCTGATTTAACAAGTTGTATTAAGGATTTATTAACAGATTAAATCTAACAAGATTTAGTGAAATAAAGGGAAGTGCTATGCTTAAGTGAAGTATCATGTACAAATACAAAATGAGGACCCTGTGGAAAAAGATGTAGTAGTGCATCACAAACTAAAAAGTATGTGTCAACAATGAAACATCAAAGAAGGCAATTTGGGATGTATCAGAGTTTTCTATGTGAGAGAAATAAATAATTTTCTGTTGAGGGCTGCGATGAAGTACTATATCCAATTTTGAGATCAGATGTAAAAGAAGAGGAGTGGAGAAGAATGGAGTGGGGAGAAGAGGGCTACAGAAAGCTGGTAACAGGCTCAGGAGGACACAGTTTCCAGCTCTCCCAAAATGAATAGCCAGTGTTGCATTGCAACAAACAGCACTTGAGATTTTGCATCAAGCTGTCCCATTGCCATCATTGGGAAACCACTGAGTCATAGCAGACACTAGTGTTGTCTGCACTTGTGCCCCCCTTTCTGCTGCCTGCTGCCTGTTGCTTTCCCAATTATTATATAGAACAAAATAAGCAGTCACTGTCCCAGTAAGAACCTGGCCAAACACACATTGCACCACTTCCACAGATGCTCAAGTGGTTACTCGCAATAGCCATGTTTGCCAATAAAGGCTGACTTTCTGAGCCAGAGCATCGAAGAGTGGGCTGGATGAGACAGAAGCAAACACAGCCTGCTGATCAGGATGGGCTGGGCACCAGCTATAGCCCAGCAGGAGTTGAAGCAAACACCAGCACTGTGCACCAGCTGGCCAGATTGGTGAACAGTGATCTGCAACACACTCTTTGTATTGATATTGTTAATATGGAATTGGGAGAAACTTCAAGGGAGCTGTTGTGAATCCTGTTCATGACTGACACTTTCTTGGAATCTTATACAAGAAAAACTTCCTATGGCCTCTTTTACAACTTTCACATTCAGACAACATGGTTTGGGAAACCTCTGAAATGTAGATGTCACCTTCCAAATAGCCCTGTTAGCTGCCAGCTAGCACTAGGAGACAGGTTTTGGTGTTTCCTAATGGCCATGGCACTTCTCTTGGCCATCAGTGACTTCCTCAGGTGGGTTTTCTGCTAGGGTAAACTGAAAGAACCATCAGCACGCATTTCCATGAATGCTGGCTGTTCTGATGTTTTTCCTTTGTTTTTTCCCCTCCCAGGTTTGCAGCTTAGTCGTCTCTTCTCAGTCACTGCTCCCTTTCCCTGGCCCCTCTAAACTCTCCAGTTGATCAAAGGAAATATTTATCAGCGCAGAGTTGCACGTGTTGAGTCTTGAAATAATTTTCTGTTTGTGTGCAGTCATCTCCAAACAGTAAACTTCTGGTTCAGGAACTCTCCTTGCATTTGTGTTCTCGTTGCAGCTTATGGAGAGGAAATAAGTAGAATAAAAGCGTGCAATGCTTTAGCAGTGCTACAAGGCAAGTAGATCTGTGGGCAGTTCTCTTTGGGTTGTAGTGACCTTGGCAGCAGAAAAAGCAACCTTCTAGAGAGAAATCCAGCAGTGTTAGCCTCCTACCAAAATCCTAGGTGGTTAAGACGACACAGTGCCACACTATTATTAGTTGCCTCAGCCCACATGTACAATGTCAAAATCAAAGTGGTACTGCCATGTATGTGATCAGGCTGGGCACAAGTCTGGCAGCAGGGATTAAGAAACCATGGCTGACACTGAATTGCAGACACTCTGTAATGGAGTTATCCTTTGTGTGGTCTATAATCAGAAAAGTCTCCATAAGGTTGGCTAAGCTACTTCTACAGTACAGATTTCCCAATGTGGGGGGGAGGGGAAAGGTAGAAAACAGAGTAAACAGGAAGAGGTTTGCTGATGATTTTAAACTTTGGGAAAATTACATCTTATTTTAAACATAATAAAAAACCCACCACTAACTCATCATGTTATCCACACTAATATTTTTCATTATGATTTTTTTATTAGAAAAAAGCTGCTAATGGTAAACACAAAATTGCTTTCCTAGAATTTTGATAAAGTCATACATACACTCACCGAGTACCACATGTGAGTAATATTTCAGTTATCCCACTGATGTCACTGAGATGGAATTAAAAGTGCTGAAATTTTCAGTGATAGATATTTCACTGCAGCTGTGAGCAAGATGTTCCTCAGAGACTGTAATTATCCCGGGGCAATGTTAAACCCTTGGACTTGCATCTTATTCATAAAATAATACAATTTTAAAATAGTATAAAAAAAATCTAGCTAAGAAACTTAGCCTTGTGCATATTTCAGTTCATATATAAATTAATCTCTTAATTTATAAATAAATGTGCTTTTTACACTTATATATGCCTGTCATAAAAAGTAGGCCATAAAGTATGTTAAAATAAAATCAACAGGAAAAGGGCATTCAGAGTTAAAACTAAAACCATAATTTCTTACATGGATTTTCAATGTATGTCATTGTCTAAAAAATTACAACAGTTAAATATGAAGTTGTAGGATTTTTTTAATTATTAAGTATAGCTGTCTGACTTCTTTTGCGTTTTAAGTCTCTTATACCTACTCCAATGCTTTCCAAATACTTCATTCTCTATTTTCTTAAACACAAGTTTTAAAATTATGTATTTAATTATAAAATATGTTAGAGCAGCTCACACAAATGAATAATTCTACCAAATAATCTACTACTGACTACTTTTCAAGTGCAAACAACTCTGCTGTTGTCATTATTTAGTGGCATACACTGATCTCCAGAGCTGTAATAGACTATTGTAAAAAGCCCGCTTCAGAAGAGCATTCCAGCAAGTATTTGAAAGGAAGGTTTGGACACAAAAGGGAAAGCCTGGTGGGGTGGATGGTGAGTACCCTTCCTGACCAGGACCCCTTCCCAAGCTGCAAGTATTCGGTAACCATGAGTAGCCCAAAGCTGTATCTAGCACTACTCCTTCAGCAAACCAGATGTGCCTGAACAGCCTTTAGCTTGTGGCCTGAGGACCTTCCCATACCCATGGACAACTTTTTAAATGGGGAGGATGAGGGTGTGCAGTGCAAACAGAGTATGCCTGTGGATGGCACCTCGTGATTTTTTTACAAGCAGGGATGGCTTCAGATTTTCCCATCCTGCGCACTGCCTGCTCAGACCTGACCCTACCACCCTTTCCACTGAGTGAGCGCAGCTGCTTGTGGTGCCTTACAGGAAGCCTGGTCATGATTTTTTGTTGGAGTTATTTTTAACCTGGTTCTGTTTATTCACTTGGTTTGTCATTTGCCCCCACAAATAATGCTTGGTACCCTAATATGGACCAGGGAACAAGTGGCAAGGCATTAGGGGTCCTGAGTGCACCTTAAGCTGTTGTTAACCACTGAAAACAACGTATCAAATAAATTGTGGCCTGAAGAATCTCATTTAATGTGGTGGTAAATCCAGATTTTGGGCATTGAGCCTGAGATTAGAAACAGTGCAATCCCTTGAATTTAAAAAACCTCATTCTGCTTCTTCAAATGCATTCAATATTTTTTCCATAGGTATCTGTGTCATTGAAACTGTTGGCTCAAATGTTGTCTCCTTCCACTGGTTTATCTTCATGCTGTACTGGAATGAATCTATGCATAGCTGGAACAAAACTAGTATAAGATACTAAATACAGCATTAAATGTTATTCTGTCCAGTTTATCAGAACGTAATTGTGTGTTCACATATGATCTGGCTTCACTTCAATTTACTCCAGTAATGCACAGATCTGTGTCATGGAACCTGCAGTACAAGAAAAACAAGCTAATTTTCATAAGTCTGACAGACGTTCATATTGCCAGTAAAAATGTATAGGGCTTAAAAACTGAAAAACAGTTGAAAGCAAACCAGACAGCATGCAACAGTGCCTGTACTTTACACTCTCCTTCCATTTCTAGTGCTGTAGAAGCTTGTCTATAGCCACAAAGTTTGCATGTGTGCTATAGCTCTTTAATGCACGTTTTTTTATCCTGCTTTCTTATTTTGAATTATGTGCAGTTAATGCTCAGCCCCCTGTTTTTTTATTCTACATGTAAATTAATACACTCACATATATATAGATATATACATGGACATATACACACAATTATAATTTATATGTACTTTAACTTTCTGCGCATGTGACATTTAACTTCATGTACTGCCTGCATTTTTGTCAGGAGGAATACAGTAGGTTCCAAGCACAGCTAAGGCAGCCTTCAGCTGAGACCATCTATGGCAGCCTCAGGCTCAACAGCCTGGCAGGAAAACCTGCAAATCCTGCTGCACCCCACAGGTTTCTGTGACTTGCAGTGCTGATAGAAACATCAGCTCTGCTGAGGCATCAGAAGTTCCCAAATAAGGAACCTTTGTTTCACTCTTTCAAACTCACCAAATTGTAATACAACTGCAATTTTGAGTCTCTTTGATGCTGAACTTGGAATATGTGTTATTGCCACACATACAGTAAATAAGCATCAAATAAGGGGGTAACACTGAAGCTAATGGGTGTTTTATTGCATGACTTTAAAAAGGCTGGCATTTCTCCCCATGAAAGAAAAGGCTGGACATTTCTCCGCATCAGAAAGATGCTGTTCTGTCCCATAGTTAGTAGTACAGTGCTATTTCATAGTGTCTAACAGCAACCTTAAATACAGTCCTACAGCTGCCATGGGTTTGGTGAATTATTCTGAGAAAGTATTTGATCCATTCGAGGAACTGAAGTAGAGCACTCAATACACTGAATCATTAAATCTAATTGATTGATTGATTGATCTGTCACACAAGTTGTAGACTTCAGGAAAGACCAGCAAAGGATCTGGAGAGACACTGGAGAGAAATGTAGGATGTCAAGGCTTGTATTCCTTGTTTTCATTTGTGGTCTCAAGGAACGGGGAAAAGAGCATTTTGTGTATATTTGTAATTAGTAAACACTATGAACACAACACAGGACAGCAAATAATAAATGCAGCCTGGTGATATCAGAAATAGAGACAAGGTGATTTAGGCCCCTGTTCTGCAAACAGTTATACACATGCTTAATTTTAAGATAGTGAGTGGTCTTTTAATTCGAGCAGGCTAGTCCCATGTCTAAAGTCACACAAAGACAGGAGAGCAGTGGGTAAATTTTCTAAAGGAGATTAGTTGTACAAAAAGTTCAATCGAAAAATATAGTGAATTGTACTCTGAAGTTTAGATTGAAATAAAGGAGAATACTTAGAAGGCAAGAAAATTAATACAAAAGTAGGGTAGAAGTTAAAAGATCAGGGAATTATGCTTTTGCGTTTACTAGCAGCACAGACAAAAAACTCAATCCCCTTTCACCCTATGGGACATTTGACATTTGCCTTTCATTAAATTCCTATAAAGACGTGGGTGTGACAAGCCACTTAAAAGTTAAGAAGTCTTCACAAATAATTATGTTTACTTGTAAGAAAGGCAGAGTATTCCTAGCATCGAATAATAATTATAACTAGGCTTTTAAAAAAAGGTATTTATCTGCTATTTATTTTCTTTCTGAGGTTGCTTTCCACTGAGGGATCACAGAAAGTTTTCAGGAGGCATTTCCAATGCGTCGTACTAATTAGAGCTGGAAAGAGCAGGCCTATTAGCACTTACTTTGGAAAAGTGCGAGACAATTTGGGCTGCTGAATGCCCTCAATAACTTGTCGTTTAGGGGCATTACGGAGCGGGTGGGATTGTGAGGATCCGAGAGCAAGGACAAAGCGGCTCCCGCGATCCGAGCGGATATCGTCGGGGGGGCGATAGGCTCCCGGCTGCGCTCGCATTGAAGTCCCCGGGGGTGTTTGTCGCCTGCTCCTGGGAGGGTGAGAAAATCTCTGAATAAAGTGTTCAGCCAGACAGTACAGGCAGGTAGTAAATGTGCCACTAAGCACTTTTTCCTTTCTGAAAATAATTTTATTTGTACAATTACACACACTTCAGGTATTAATCACTTTTGATTTTTCAAATACCATTGTCATATACCAGCAAGACATTCCCTTTCCTTGGAAAGACTTACTCAAGGATCTCCACTATTTAAAAGCTGATTAATCAGCATATTAAAAGGGCAGTAATCCTTCTAGAAAGTCCTTTGGTAATTACTTTTTTCAGACCATCGCTGGCAGCTTCAAGTCTGTTTATTCCTCTGAGCTCTGCATACCGAAAAAGCTTTTAGTAAGGTGAAAAGTTTGCACCGTTTTTTTGTCAGCTGAAAGACATAATAACGATGTGTTTTAACTAAACGAATAAGAGACCTGTTGTCAAGTTTCAAGATGTGTATTGCCTAACAAAGAAAAAAGTATTTTAACGCTTCTCTTTAGATGTTATTTGATTTTTAAATTAATTTAGGATGACTACAAAATATTGAAAGGAAATAGAACGAGGAAATTAGAACCAGAAAAATTGTGAAGTCAATGGGATGATTGTCACTGTTGGGATTTTTAAAAATTGTAAAGCACCTTTTTTCTCCTCAAGGAATACAGCAAAATGGAATAAAAACCACTGCATTTATGTATTGAAGGGAGGCATGATAAAACCAATTGCACTTGTGGAGTGCAAGGCTTGACCTTAGTAGGTTTAAAGGGAACCTCAAGTAAGAGCTATTGAGATAAAAGATTATTCTTACGGAAAACAATTCTATCTCTTGTTGTGCTGGTGGGAAATTGCCAAGGAATGTATCAATCAAATGTTTTACTTTCCAGCATTCTACAACTAAAAGGGGATGGCTTTGTTTAGGTGAACAAGTTTTACGATTAAATAAAGTAAAAAGAGCACACAAACTTTTGGTAATATAATCTTTTCTCCAAAAAAAACCCCCACCAATTCAAATACAACAATGGGTACCAGTGAGGAACAGTGTTTCACTTCAAGCTAAGGGTATTTTCCTTCTTTGTTTCATGACCAAATATCCTATTGGTCTGACAGAGGATGATGCCTGGGAAACAAATAGAAAACAGATCATAAACCCCTGAGTCTGAAGGATGGATTGCAACTTAGCAGATGCTCATTTGCTTCATGCAGTCTTTGTGAATGCTCAGGCTTTTGAAAAGGTGGAACTCATGGCAGGACTGAGGTCCATGTGCTTTAAAGCCAGTATTTCATAGGAAATTTGTCAAAGCTAAACAAAAGCTGAGAGTGTATATTTAGATTAGATATTAGGAAGAAATTTTTTACTGTGAGCGTGGTGCCCATAGAAGCTGTGGATGCCCCATCCCTGGAGGTGTTCAAGGCCAGGCTGGATGAGGCTTTGAGCAACCTGGGCTAGTGGAGGGTGTCCCTGCCCATGGCAGGGAGGTTGGAACTAGATGATCATTAAAGTCCCTTCCAACCCAAACCAGTCTGTAATTGTATGAAAATACATGTAATTCCTACATATTTTCTTGGTTTCTTAATAAGTGAGAATAATAACTTCCTTTTCTGTTTCTGAGTTGAAATTCAGTAACTTAAGCACTAGGACATATTTTTTTTCAAAGTAAACAAGACTCATTCCCCATTGCCTGCGGAATAAATGTGGTGATTTTCAAGCAAGGCAAGTCAAAGGTATAAAACAGCTTAAAAAAGGGCTTTGTAATGGATGCAAACCTAATTACAGATAGTCTACTGCCTCTCCAAAACAACCCACATAATAAAATAAGAAGTAACAAATATGTTGTAATTACCTCACACCTGTGAATAATAAATCAGGTATTTCAGTGCAGTGACTGATGGCACGCTCTGGGAATCAGGTAGCCTGTGGAGGTACAAGATAATTTCTGGAAAAATTCTGTCAAATTTCAACAACAACTGAAGGTTGTACTTTCTTTCTGTTTAGATATAAGCAGGTATTTTGTGATTCTTTGATTCACAAGAATGAGGAAAGAGAGGACCTGGTTTAGAGCCTGTTCGTCACTGTGCCCAGTATAGTCCCTCCAGCATCGTCACAAAAGCTGGCTGCCGCATGCTAAGATCCGCAGCAGCTCTGGGTTGCAGCCAGGTAGAGTGGAAGTGAAGTTATCTGTGCCTCAGGCTTTGAAGCAGGCATTAACTCTTCCTTGGATTTCCAGCTGGAAATATGCGGGGTCAGCAAGGGAAGCTCTTGTGGCTAGCAGATGGGCTCCCTCTCCTGCTTTCCGTCTCTGAAACTTTTAGTTATCCAAAGGCTCCTGCCCAGTGAAGAGACATAAGGTCATGGAGAGACTATAGATAGACAGGTGCAATAGGTCTCAGTTTCCTCCCTTATATAAGCAGAAAAGACTTGTCTTAGTCTCAGGCAAAATGGATGTTACAAGTTGATCAAAATTTTATGTATAGAAAAGTAAAATCTGTATTTGCAAAATAATCTTGAAAGGGAACTACTGATCTTCTCCTCTCTCCTTCCTCTCACTGTCTCCCCCAAAACCCCACCAAAAAAAAAAAAAAGCACATACTTAAAAGTAACATATAGAATGAAATCACTCTCACAAAAAAAAATGATAAAAGAGAGTTTGTCTCTGCTTTAAGATAAGCAAGGACACTGTTCCCACATATATTTTCTAGATTATGAACCTGATAAATTCACCTTCCATTCAATCACATAAGTATGGCATCAGCACAGAGTTCTAGTATATAAGTCAAAACTCAGTTTCTGACTCTGCCATTGACTTCAAATGCACCTTTGAATAAGTGACTTAGGCCAGCAGAAGCAGTCAGGTACCGTAAATTAAAATTAACTTCCTAATCCCAAGACTACTGTTATCAAAATCCTGCTCAGGTTTTGATTGCTGCCATTTCCTAATGGACACTGCACACTGCCTGGAGCTGCATGCTAAGAACAGTTACTTATTTTGCAAGCAGATAATTCACCAAGCAAGTATTCAGAGATTTTTAAATACTGTAGTTACTTGCAGACAAATGTCTGCAGCCAGCATTTGAAAAACTTGTGATGACTTTCTTAACCATTTCCCTGTATCTGTCAGCACTCTTCATTGATTTCCTCATTTGGTTGCTCTAAATTTGCTTCAATGTAATGTAAATCCTAATACATATATAAATATTTTACTCTGTTTTAATAAGGGATGCTCTCACATCATTTGTTTTCACCTGTGGACTAACTGCCTCCAGCAAGACCATCAGAACTGTCTGGAGAATTTAATGGACAGACTCAGAGAAAATCCTCTCTCAGCACTAACACAGACTATGGATTGGAGGTGTTTCCAAGACGCTGTTTTTGGCGAATGCACATCTTAATACCGATCCTTTTTCAGGGAAAGTATAAACAGTCCTCATTGTATACTGCTTATAACTTATCCCCACTGAGTTAGTATGGACTCAGCATATGCTTCTTGAACAGCTTTGCTGTAAGGGGACTTCTTTCCACAGCTTAAGAAGCAGCTAATGAACAATTCCAGGCTATATCACTCCATTTGAATACGTACATGTTCCTTTAGTATCTACTCTGTGATTGTGAGACAATAGCAGTGTGCTATTCTGGGAAGCCATCCTTTCCCTTCATGCCATCATGGGTTTACTAGTTTTTTCTATGTGCTTGTTTGGTTTCTATTTAATGTCACTTCTGGCTTGCTCCTGATATTGTTTGCTATTATCTCATGATGTTTGAAAGTCTTGCAGAAAAATCAGAAGCATTGGGTATCACTGAGCACTGAGAATCTTGTCAAGTTCAGATCCCAGTCTTGGCCTAATTACATATGAGAAGACTGATCGCTGGTAACACTTCATTGCTTGCCTTGTCTACTGCAGGGCAATCTGCCACATGTCTCCCATGTTCTCTGTTCCAGTGCAGCTCTGACTTTTGCATGTTCCCATTCCTTGAGGGCTGTACCCAGATCTGATGACCTGAGTACATTGGCCTTGGATCTTTGGATCATTGTTGTCCCCTATCATTTGCTGCTTTTTTGTTCCATCATCCAGTCTCTGCAAGAGTGTGAAACAAAAACATTGTTCTTTGATGCATCCTTTTCTGAGGTCCCTCCTTGTATGGTTGATAACTACTGTGACATTCTAGGATGTCTTGCAGTTCTGTCTTCATTTGCTTTCAAAGCACCTATTAGATGATAATTTGTGCTTGCGTTCCCAATTGACACTGACTGATTTGTGTTCTACTGCAGGGCATGGAAGCCTCTTGTCTGAACAAGTCAGATTTGCTACACATCTTTCAAAGATCAAAAAGAGAGTCTCTGCCTGAATTTGTATGTAAACTGAGAATTAGTGCACACAAGTAGAAGTGATGGTAGGGAAGTGCAATAAGAAACTCTTGGTCAGCGTGTTGGTAGTGGGCTCAACACAATCAGAGCAATGAATTGACAGGCTTTATAAGCATCACAGACATTTTTGACTGTGACCTTAGTTTTACCCTCCATTCAGCCCTCTTCCTAGGAAATGGAGTACTAATCTGTTGCTATCTTGCAATTTCTGTAACTTTCAATAGTGAAAAGATCTATTACAGATCTTCTGGTTCTGCTGGTTGCCAGACTATTAATATGTTTTCATAGGTCTATGTATGCTTGATTTAGCATTTCTGCTTGTGAAGTAGCTGCTCCCCCAGCTCATGTCAGACATCTCTCTTTCTCTACATGTGGTGAATGCATTTGTGCCAATTTCTAGATCCTCTAGAACTACTACTTTACCCATGCCTTTTTAAAATGAAACTCAGGTTTGATAATAGGCACTAATGTCCTGAGGCGTTTGCTCCTTGAGACATGGCTAGCTCTGGAGTATGAACTTTTCTGCTGTCTGCCATTCTCAACACTCTCAAAAGAGAAACAAACTATTGCATTTTGCATATTTTTTTGGTTTTATAGAATTGGAAGAATACTTGTGTCCAGAAGGCATGCTTTGATGTGTATCTCTGTCATTAGTAATGCTGTTAGTGAGTTGTTCCTTATCCTTGCAGCATAATGCTAGTGTCTCAGTAACATGAATTGTGCTCAGTCTTGCAGCATGCAGTGTTTTCTTTGTGATGGTTACTGGTGATGAGACCATGCATCCCACTAACTCATCTCTTTTCAGAGAACATGGCCTCAGGTTTTCATGTGGTACTAACGCAGCTTTGGGCAGAGCAGTTCTAGCTGTCCTGTAGGGATTGTGTACATCGGGCCTAAAACTTGCTTATGTTCTGTTCTTGTGTCCCTGTCTGCTTTTACAGTGCATAATTAATTGCCTGAAGGTTGCATTGATTTCTCACAGGTAATTGCAGTACCTGAAAAGATATATCACCACAGCCTGTTTTAATTTTTTTTTCTTCTGGGCACTGCACTCATGGCTTTCTGTCTCTTACTGTCCAGCTGGAATCTGATTTCTAAACAGCAAACATCATTTTTCCCCAGTTTACTTCCAGCCTGGTATTTCTGTCTTATGACCTGTGTAGGCATCTGCTGAAGCTTGATGCTGTGGTCATGGGCAGCTTCTATCCAGATCTCTCTCCTCCAGTAATGAGAATATTCCCAGCTGTTGTCTTGATTCATAGGAGTCCCTTGGTGCCGGCTCCAGTTTACAGTTAGCACCTTCCAGGGTTGGAATGATGCCCATTGGCATTCTTACCAAGGGCTGCCTGCCAGAAAATGTGGGAAAGGTTGTCAGGTGGCGGGGTGGCTCATCTGGCCTGACAAACAAGAGCCCATTCTTGATGAGAGCTGGTTGAGAATTTTCCACTGAAACTTGTTTTATTGGAAAATAAAGAAACTGGTATGTATCGACCAGGTGGCTTGTCTGGACAAAACCAAAGGCAAGAGACCCACCACAGAATAGTCTGGCTGGTAAAGCAGCGATGTAGAAGAGTATCTTTCATACCCAACAAGTTCTCTGCACAGCCCCATGGATGTCTAAACCACAGGATCACTGACTACTCAGTCACAGCTCTCAGGCTAATATGGTGCAGCTGCTCAAATTTGTATAAGCAGTTCAGAAACTTAAATCCAGAGCTTTGTCATGCTGTACTTATTTCTTGCAGCTACTGGCTGCTCTGCTGTCTTCTTTATGCTTGTTTTGATCAAAAACTCTGTGCTGAAAATCTCCCCTTTAAAAGCTTTTTGTTAAAACTTCATTTTCTCTCTCAAGAAAGACCTGAAACTGTATTATTTCCTGAAAATAATCTAAAAATCCTAAAGATCTAAAAATCCTGGATTAGGTCTATCCATGCACTCATCACTGGATGCATTGCTGCTTTCTGAATTCTTAATATGACATTAAGATATAATGGAGTTCTGGTTTTCATACTCGTAATATATGTCATTTTTTTTTCTCCTGCCTTTGTTTTGCTTTCCACAATATGGAATTGTGCCATGCTAGCCAAGGCATTTGCAATTAGACTGTCTCTGTCTTGCATTCCTTTATCCTTGCTTCTTCACTAGAAATAACTTCAAACTGCAAATTGCTGAAGGAAAGTTTGCTCCCTGATTGAAACAATTTATGTTATTTTCACAGATAGACCAAGAAATCATCTTGTTCAATAACAGTAGTGTTTGTTAATGTAATCACTTCCAGTAGGATCCATACTTTATTCTTACATATATGATATATTTATAAGAGATATTTTCCCTGACATCTCCTAGAATATGAGCTGCTGCTGACAGGTCAGGAAAACCAAATACAGTTTTTAAGTCATGCAGTACAATATTTTCTAATTCCAGAGGAAAGAGAGAGAAGTGTCTGTACTGTGGTATATGAAACTGTACCATACAGCAGTAACGATTCCATTTTCCATGCAGGATATTTATTCCAGGGCTTTGCTCTCTCCGGGAGTAACTGTAGTTCTCAGATGAAACTGGCAATTTTAATTTATTAATATTTTTATGGTTTTGTTGTTTCACTTAATGTAAAATTGCTCATTCCAGAAAAGAAAATATTGTCTCTTTTTCTCTGTGGAAAACATAACACTTCACATTTTCTTTAAGTTTGGAAACATTGAGCTGTTACTTGAACTTGTTTAATAAAGGGGAATTTCTGATACTGGCGGAGAATAACTCTGTGGAAATATCTTTCTCTCTGCAGTAATCTTTAAGGATTCAAATTGACCAAGATGCTCAATGCTTTTGAAGTGCCATTAGCATTTTCACTTTTCAGATTTCCATTTGTGGGAATATGAGAAAATGAAGGAATGCCTTTTTCTGGTTTATTCCTCTGCAGAATTTTAGTGCCTCTTTGCTTCAGCTCCGTTCTTTCAGCTCTGTTTGCCTGTGTAACTTAAAACCAAAATGGAAGTGAATGGTTTGAAAGAAAGATATTTGCTTAACAGCTAGTGGCTCCAGCTAAAAAATCTGCAGTGTCCCATTGCTCTCACACACTGGGCGAGGCAGCCTGGGTTTGGCTGCAAAGTTTATAAAGCGTTGGGTCTTTCTTGTTTAAAGTAGTTACTTTTTTGAGTTTTCTGCTGTGATTTTGGTAATGTTTTTGATGCTTTAGCCTGTGCTTTCCTAAATAAATGAAATTTAGAGGATTGAGCAGTCCTGCATTTTTGCCTGTCAGATGATCCCCTACATTTTTCAACCTATTCTGAGTTTTAACTGAGACAGAGGACCAGGAGGCTATATGCCACTAAGTATCCAGAAAATAGGAGAGGAGAGGGACCATTCCGTATGTAACAAGGAGAATGGTGGAGGGAGTAGTTTACGTTTAGTGATGTGGGAGAACTCACACAGAGCAATCTGTTAAACACTGCTAGACAGGATGCTCATCTTCTGAGATGGAGAACGTGGCATTTGCCTTCATCAGTTCAGAAAGTGACAATATGCTCATCATGCCAAAATCTCACTTCAGTCATCAGGGAAAAAATAAGCACTCATGGATCTAGACTCCATTTATTTTGTTGACTAGATCTCCACTAATCATGAGGAGTGCACTTTTTTCCCCACTTTCCCTGCTTTAGTTCACGTTGCAGATGTTTTCCAGGAATGCTCTCAGAAGGCTCCACTTGTTTAATGGACATCCAGTCCACAGGACCAGACTATAAGTAATACAAAATAAACACCTCTGAAATACCTACAGCACCAGCGTCTGCTGGTCCACGCTACTTGCTCATATAGTGTGAAAGTATAACACAAGTTTTTCTTTAATAAATGATTACAAAAGCATATTTTTTGTGCTCTCTTTGTGACTATATCATGTCAATTTATGAGTGATGTGTAATAGTGTTCTGCTGTGTTCATTCTACCTAGCGTCAGGCAAATCAATTGCAGTTAAACTCTCAGTATTGGGTAATTTTCCCATTTTCTATTACTCTGCTGCAATTGCTATAGCAACAGAGGGTACATTAAAGTAGTCCAATTAAAAAGATTTTAAACACTTTCTCTTGTCTAAATGAATTTTATAGTAACAAATTTGAGGTTCATTTATTATAACTCTTCCGTTATTGCTGCTGTAACAGACTAACCCCAAATTATTATAGTGTCAACAATGTTTGATTGTCATGTGGAAGAGACTTTTCCACCATAAAAAGTCCAAAATTTATCTTTCCAATTCAAAAAGAGACCCCAGGGGGTTTTGCAGAGCTGATTTTTGACTGAAGTATCTAGCTTGGGTGTGATTCAAAGCTACACACTGAGAGTAGAAGTCTAAATTTGTTTCAGTTAATGTAGCATCTTAAAAGAGTTACTCAAATCACCTATATTAGCCTCCATTCTCATACAAGGAATGTATGATGGAGAAGGACTGTCTGGCTCATAATGTCCATTCCCTGGCATGCAGCTGAACATTGATTTACTCAGTCCCTAGTTTCTGAGTCCTCAAATAAATTTTCATAGAGTTGAATGTTCAGGCTATTGAGAAATGGGTGACCTGAACTTTCTTTTCTTTCTATGAAAGAGATGCAGATGCATAGTTGTCTATGTATATATCCACAAGTTTTGTATGATCCTGTCACAGGTCCCCAAAGCTTTTATGGTAAACTACCACCACTGGCAGCATGATCTCAGGGTATATCACATGTAGCAGTGGCAGCTCTGTGTCCTGTGTCTGTATGTATACTAATTTCAACGTGTGTGACACATGGATTATGTCCATACTGCAGCTTGATTTATGCTGTACAGTGGGAAAAACCCCACTTTCAGGTTCTCTGGTGCAGATTGCAAATGACTCCACACATTTCAAAAGAGGAAAAGAGTTGCCAGGGCAATTTAGAGCAAAATCTGGTTCCTTGCCCTTGGAGTAGTAACAGAATGGCTTGTGTTTATAAACTGTTGTTTGGAGAAGTCTGTTACGTTAAAGATTAAGTTACATGCAGTGTGAGTAATGTTCTGCATATACTAAATACCCCCATGGGCTACTTAAGGAAAACTAGTCAGCAATTCAAGCAACACATTATTTTGACATAGAAGATCCACTGGTAGGAACGGCAAAGAGGTAAATAGCTCCCCAGTTCATTTTTTTTCATCATAGATATTTTGTGTTTCTCCTAATTAAAATGGGGAGAGTTAAATTACTGTCCTTGAAAAGTAATTGGAATGCAGAATGAAAAAGAATTTTGGGATAAAATTATGAAAAGAAATTGTTTGTTCTGAAATTTTCATATATTTCTCTATCTTCCAGTTTTCATTACTGCTGTTTCCCCAAATAAGTTCACTTGACTATGTATGTCTGATGAGCCTTTATCATTCTCACTGATACAATAAAAAGTCAGAAATATCAGAGACCAAAGTCATTATTTAGACTGTTCTCTTCACTTGCCCAGTCCATCTATGTGGCAATCTCACCACATGTACATTGTGTGGTTACAGGTAAACAAACTCCTCTCTAGGTCACAACATGTGTTCAATTAAGATTGCATTTAAAAATAAATGATGTGTTAATCTTTTATAGCTTTTTAATTTGATGTGGATTTAGTTAGTTAATAGCTTCAATAGTAAAAAAAGAGATAAATATACATGGCAAAACTAGTTAACGTGAAGTCATGAATACTTTTGGAAACTGTCTTTGGAGACACAGAGTATATCGTAACTGAAATTGTTCTTGTGTCACTCATGTCATTTTCTCTGAAAATTAAAGCCTTAAAAAAACCCCAAAACATAGTATTTCCTCCTGTCTGAATAAAATAGACTTAATCTTCATCTCTGAACATCCTCTGTTTGGTACAAATCTAAGAAATAGTCTGAAGCTATTCCTGTATTTTCCACCTCAGGAGGCAATACAGTTGTGATGAGATAGGGTCAGGTCTGTCACTGAAGCTGTTTCTGGTGTCTCTGCATTGTGAACTGGAATAAAGAGCTTAAACTATTGAAACTATTGAAAAAAGTGTTGAAAAGGTAAAATAAAAAGCCGTTCCTCATATTCTGTATTGGTTTTCCATCTTAATTTCTAGTCTGTAATCTACCATATTTCTTCTGCCCTTGTCTCTCCTAAAATCTGTCTCCCCCTGTCAGCATGGCCCTACTTCCCTGCATGTCATTACCATGCTTCTTCGCTTATCTTCTATCAAGAAAATAACCCTGTGGTTAGCTTCTGAAGGGTAGAACCACTTAAGACATCTTCTGTGTGCATTTTATACTGGATGCTGCTTGTGGGCTCCCCTGCATTCCTTTTGGTTTCAGCTACTACACTGTTTTCTTTCAGAATATTGAAAGATAATGTCTGATTGCAGCCCTCTTCTCTCTGGGAAAAACGTTAGTAAGTGGAGTTTGCTACTTACTCCATATCCAATGTCAGAGAAGCACTTAATTCACAAACTCTTCAAGACCTAAATATCCAATGCACAGGCAGTTAATGGAACACCAAGTGAGAGTGAAACGGGCTGGATTTATTCCTTTGATTAGTGTGCACTGACATAAGAAACTGGATTGAAAGATCATTCACTTTATCAGGTGGATTTTCACAACATCTAGCACTTCTCATTTCAATGTGTCCAGAAGTACCTGGATTTTTAAAGATTTCCCACATGCCAAAGACCTTACTGATAATAATGAGAGTGGGTAGGCACTGACCTATCTTGATAAGTTTCTCTCTTCCTTTCAGACCCTTAAGATTTTGAAAATCTGAATTCAGATCTTACAGTAAAACTTAATTTTCCATATGGCTGTTGGGTTATATCCTTGTAAACTAACAAAAATATTTTCAATGTTCAGTGTTTTCAGTGTTTGGAATTATTTCCAGGACCAAAAAGGCACACTTAGAGGTGCAACCCCAGATTCATATCAGAGCCCAGGGTCCATGTCACATATTCTGAGTACCTGGAGAATATTGAAAAGTCTTTCTTATTCTTTGTAGTAATATCCAATTACATTTCTTTCCCATGCAATGCAACGTTGGTATTTTAAAGGAAAAACAACCAGAGATTCACTAATATTCAAAATGAACATGAAGTATGAACTGTCAAAATCTGTTAAACAGATGATAGAGCAACCATGTATTTTAATTTTAAAATACTGTCACTGTATGTGTCACAGAGTGCACCTTCAGCAAGTTTGCTGATGATACGAAACTGGGAGGAGTGGCTGACACACCAGAAGGCTGTGCTTCCATCCAGCGAGACCTAGACAGGCTGGAGATTTGGGCGGGGAAAGATTTCATGCAATTTAACAAGAGCAAGTGTAGAGTCTTGCATCTGGGCAGGAACAACACCAGGTTCCAGTATAAGTTGGGTACGGACCTGTTGGAGAGTAGTGTAGGGG
>VZTO01018149.1:0-26412 GCA_013400615.1 Syrrhaptes paradoxus | reverse complement strand
TAAAGGGGGGATTAGTGGAAGTGCATGATAGGAGTTTTGGTTGGATAATTAGAGTGGGTTTTTTTTATTCTATGGCTAAGATATATTTAGAACAAGGTACTAAAATACCTAATCTGGATTTACTGTATCATCAAACAACAGCCTGAGTTTAATGGGAAGAAGAGTTGTTGAGAAAATGTATTCCAAGTCAATAGTGCAAAGTCATTTTGGAAAACATGATTCTAGTATCAGTTTTTCTGTTGTGATTAGTGGCTCTCAAGAGTCAGCTGGAAGAGCAGAAAATTGCTCGTTGTGACTTCCTGATTCAAAAAGCATCCGAGTATTTATTCAGCATTATTTAAGGCTACCTGCTTTTAAAATATGCTGTTCGCAAACAATGTCCAAGCACAACTTCATACCTACATATCAATGGATCATTGTGGCACATCCTGCTTCCTTGAACTGGCCTCTGTGTTGGAGGACACAGCATGGAAAATGGCACTTCCAGTTCATCCGGCTTTATCTTCTCCCTCCTTATCTCTTACAAAGTGAAAATGTGCCAAACTTCATCGCATTAATTGCCATGAATTATATTTTTATCTCTGTCTTGATTCTCTAAAATACCAGTGTTTCAAACACTGTGTTTGATATCCACTAGAAGAGGACAGAGCTCAGCTGAAGAATATAGGTAGTTATTTACAAATGAGGCACCACAGCACTTAACTGTTCTGAGTCAAAAGTTTAGAGTGAAATCCAGAAGTCTCAGTTAATTTCTTGTCCTTCCTGTACAGGCCTGGGGAAACAGATACTTCACATGGAACCCCAAATCCTGTAGGCTGTGCAGAGACCTGCTCAGGGTCATTAGAAAAGTCAGGTATATATATTATGCTGACATACTCTGAGGTGTTTGGTGCATGTCTGCCAAAAAATGCTTCTGTCTGTTTGAGATTTGCTGCTTGCTCCCCTTCCCCCTGCGGTGGAAACTTGACACCATTCCCTTAAGTAATGGAGCAGGGTTCACACTTTTCTTCTGAAAGTTATTGACCGGTCAAGGACCATTTTACACAACAGCTTGGGGATTATAGCAGTTGCAAAAGAAGCACTTAATTAATTTTACTTCTTGGCCTGAAAGAATTCACATGTGTATCTGCCACCTCCCAGGGAAATGTGAGCCCCCCAGCCACACACTGTCAGAGGATGACAAGGGGACCCGCAAGAAGGCACACAAAGTGCTCACCGACACTTCTGTTGGAGCAGTACCATGCAATTTCACAAGTCAGTGAGCCACACAAACCTGGCTTTAGAGTCCGGTGGTTAGTCACTCATATGGAAAAGAGGCACCCTGGATTTTGACTCCTCTATTTTATATTAACAAGATTTAGACTATCTGTATGAGGATTTGTGCATCCACCCCTGCCTTCCCACTTCCCAGCCACAGTGCTGATGGCTGAGATGTTCGCAGGTCAGTGCCAGCATCATGCTGCAGCTCCATTTCCACTGCAGGTATGTGCTTGTTGCATAGACTTCTGCATCTGTACATGACCCATGGCTCTGCAGCTAAACTTATGCTTCCCTGAACACTCAAGCTCAAAGACACCGAGCTGCAAAACAGTTTAATCTAGAGTAACATAGTCCTACTTTCCCCCTGTCCTGTGATCAGGGATGCTCATCTTGTAAATGTCTCCTCTTAAGCACATCAGTCACCTGCCCCCACAGAGGATGCTACTGCAGTAGGATCCAGAGGTTTGGATTTACATGCCCTGTTCTTCCCTGATATTTCTTTAGTGCATAAGTTCTTTATGTGGTTGGATCTAGGTCTGAAAAACTCTCTCTGTAAAATGCAGTGGTAATAATGCCTGTAGGATTTTTCATATTTGTATTAAATATAAAATATAAATATAAAAGTGGGTAAGAGGATGTATTTATTCCATCTTTTTTTTTTTATTTTTTTGCCATTTACTTAGCATAGAAGGTGCCTGTGTCACAGTAAAAAAACATCCAAGTTTATGCTGCTTCCTGCCTGAGGAGCAGTCTAAAGTGATAGTTGTTATACAGACCTTACATTAGCGGGAGGTGATGGCTGCAGTCAGATATGATGGGCAAAACAAAAGATATGGGATTCAGATGACATTGGTGTTTCAGGATTAACTGAACATCTGACACTTTGCAAAGCATCCCACCCAGTTTTCAAGTGTGTGGCCTCTACCAAACTTGGGAAGCAGATTGTAAGAAAGTTTAGAAATATGTCTGTAAAGGACCCGTTTATTCTGTGTCGTTTTAATTGATCAAAGTTTTACTTAAGCAGAGTTATGTCTCAGAAGCATGACTGGTTCCTCTGTGTGTAAACGCTGCCAGCAGAGTTTGAGTTTGTCATTTGAGTTGCTGATCTCACAGGAATTGGAGCTCTGCTGCTGCATTCAATGGAGATAGCTTAGACCTTTAGCCAATTCGTCTCCTTGCTTCCATATTACCGAGAACAGATAAGAAATGAATGTGCCTGATACTAAAACAGCGGTCAGGGCAGAGCTGCCATTATCTTAAAATGAAAAGGTGATTTATATTAATCTGCTACTTCACGGTGAATAAAATCAGTGCCAAAAGTAGGGGCTAGATGCCCAGCCCTGCCCCTCCAAACTGGGGGTGTGGACACATGGGCTGTATCAGGGACACCTTTGATCTATTCTTCTTCTAGCCCTGGCACTCCTGCCTGCCCAGTGGCTTAACTTTCCCAGTGGCTGTGATCTCCGAGTTATCCTGTTGCTTGGTACCTAGCTACTGGTGTGCTGAAGGTGCATGTTTACTCCCTTGGGCTAATTAAGAACTAAATTTCAGTCCTCTCACTTCCTACGTGAATATTCTAGAAACTAAACAATTATGCACCCGGTACTACCATAACATCAGATGTGGTTAGTTGCAGTCCTGGCCACAATTGACATTTTGGTTTTCTCCAAGGACTTTTAACTCAGTTCAAGTACCAATCCAATGAATGCATTAAATGAGAGGTGTAGGCAGGAGATAAGCACCCATTTTTTCACTTCTGAGTATATGTGGGAGACTACAGATAAATACCTCGGAAGTCTTCAAGCTAAGAAGGGAGGCACCTAATGAATTTATGTAGCTATACGTGAGACAATCCTGGAAAGTAGGACAGACTGTTTTTCTTTCTGAGTCTGTGGTGAACTTTTGGCACCCATTTCACATTTTAGAAAGAACTTGTTCAGACTGGGTCTAAGAGAATCAGTGGAAAAAATTAATAATATTATATATTTCCCCTCAGATTTACAAATATATATTAGCTGTAATAATATGATCTCTTTTAATATTTTTCCTTCTTCAGATTTCTCCTATGCTTCAGGTCTTCATACATGTATGGGTTTAGTCCACTGGCTGCATCACATACTTCCTCCCCAAAGAGCAGATACTAGTGAAACAGGAACTCTCATCCAATTCTCCTCAGCTGTTAAGTGTTTCTATACTATTTATATTAAATAGTAATAACTTGTGTCAGATGGGAGACTTTGGAAGCCTGGAAACTTCAAAAACAATTATACTGGGATGTCTTAGATGACAGAACAATAACAAATGCTAAAAAACCAAACCAATCCAAAAAACCAACCCCCCTGCCCCCCCAAAAAAAAAGAAAAAAAAAGAAAAAAAAAGAGTTATCTCTCGAGTGCTGTACTATGTATTATATTCCCAGTTCACTGGAGAGAGAGATTAATGCAAATTCCCCAGACAGGTAAACAAGTCTGGGAAAGCACCACCCTCTGGGAAAGTTGCCCTCGTTCACAAAGCCAGATAAACACTGAATTTTTTTAAAGAGACAAGAGGCAGGACCCTAGCCTGGAGAGGACAGGTAAAGGAACAGACTAGAACAGTTTAACAAATTTATGTTTATAGCTACTGGCACATGTAAGAGTAAGCTGAAGACGTGTGCAGACCACTGACTGTTTTGTGGCTTGTTTTCTCTGTGTGTATTTGTCCTAAAATAAGAGATACTGTCCAGCATGAGAGCTGCATTGTGGCCAGTCCACTATGTCAAGGTCCCCAGGAGAGAACAGGAGTAATTCTGCTGAACTTGGACAGACCTACCAGATTATAAACACAAAGAGCTGCAAGAGTGAGAAACTGGTCTGAACAGAAACAGCCCTTTTAACACAAAGCAGAGGGGTGGAGAAGAATGCTGGGAAACACAATTTAACCATCTTCAGTAAGAACTGCTAGAAGCTGTTACTCAGACCCCTAATAAAAGTCCACTCCTTCTCTGTTTGCCCTTCTGCAATTCATATGGCATTTGGATATGCACTAGCTTATATGATACACAGTATTCACAGTCTGGCCTCTCTGCAGGAATAATATTTGAAGAATCCTAATCTGAATTATCCATTATTTTTGCCAAATGAGAATTATTGTCTTAGCTGGGCATTCCTCCATGTCTTCTAAATTACCATGCCTTTGTATAATATGTATGATTGAGTAAGTTGTAAATAGCTTTGTGTTTTATAAAATTCTACAAAGAAGGACTTTTGATGAGTCAGGTGTCTTTTCTGGGGTTATAAAGTATTTTCCTACCTAGTTTGGAATGCACCTTGTTCCCTGTGATGCATTCAGTTGAAGCACTGGTATCTCTGCAAAGAAATATTCTGAGGCTATAAGGTAGTGGCAACTTTCACCATACAGTACTCATACAGCCACTCTCATCCAATTCACATGGCTGTTATAGTTTTGCATAGGATAATTCTCCTTGTTATGTGAAGGACCTAAGTAAAGCCTATTGAATCTAGTGGTTTTGACCCACTCAGCTAGCAGCAAACACCACAACAACCGCTGGCTCACTGTCCCCACTCCTGGTGACTGGGGAGAGATTTAAAGAGGTAATGGAAAAAGAGACTCATGGGTTGAGAGAAAAACTATTTGATAATTAAACTACAATAACAAGTATAATAATGATAATAATAATAGTAATAGATACAAATATACAAATATACATATGAGCGATACACAGTAAACTGCTGACCACCTGATGACCAAGGCTCAACCTGTTCCCAGCTAGCAATTGCAGAGCAGTGAGACAGTCCCAAAACTGCAATCCTGTGAATTGAAGATATTGATCTTGGGGAAGTTGCTGGATGCCAGTTGTTGGAGTCAGTTCTGGTTCCATTGGACTTGGGTGATTCTGAATATAATAGAATATAATTAGAATAATTGTTTATAGCAATCATAGCAATGATAATATGCAATGGCAGCAATTGCTGCCAATTTGCAGCAATTAACATTATATAACTGAATTCATCAGCTACTTTCACCCAACATCAAATTCCCTTGAGGTACACATTGGACTTCTCTGTCCTTCTGTATCACCAAGTGCACTCAGGTCCTTGGGCGAAAGCAATCCTATGAATGGGTTTACCTTTACCTGAGGTAGGAATAACTCAGACTGTCCTCCCCAGCATGTTCTTAATACGTACTACAGGGACTTTGTCCCCTTCCGCAATACACAGTTCTGACTGGACAGGGCAGCCCAATTAGCAGATCCCCTGGTGTTGACTAACCAGGTGGCTTTTGCTAAATGTGTATTCCAGTTTTTGAAAGTTCCACCCCCGTTGCTTTCAGTGTAGTCCTCAGCAGTCTGTTGTTTTGTTCAGTCTTCCTGGGAGCTGGTGCATGATAGGAGATGTGGTACACCCACTCAATGCCGTGTTTTTGGCCCAACTGTCTATGAGACTGTTTCGGAAATGAATCCCATTGTCTGACTCAGTTCTTTCTGGGCTGCCATGCCTCCACAAGACTTGTTTTTCAAGGCCCAGAACAGTGTTCCAGGTGGTGGCATGGGGAACGGCATATGTTTCCAACCATCCAGTGGATAATTCTACCATTGTGAGCACACAGTGCTTACCATGGTGGGTTTGTGGGAGCAAGATATAATCAATCTGCCAAGCCTTCCCATATTTATATTTTAACCAATATGTCCTCCATACCAGAGAAGTCTTAACCACTTGGCTTGTTTAATCACAGCACAAGTTTCATGTTCGTGGATAACCTGTGCAATAACATCCGTGGTTAAGTCCACTCTTCGGTCATGAGCCCATTTGTATGTTGCATCTCTCCCTTGGTGGCCTGAGGCATCATGGACCTAACGAGCTAAGAATTTTTCACCCTTATGTTGCCAGTCCGGATCCACCTAAGACACCTTAATCTTAGCAGCCTGATCTACCTGCTGTTTGTTTTGATGTTTTTCAGTAGCCCGACTCTTGGGTACACGAGCATCTACATGACGTACCTTTACAACCAGTTTTTCTACTCAGTCAGCAATATCTTGACACAACGGGGCAGCCCAGATGGGTTTGCCTCTGTGCTGCAGTTGCTCTGTTTCCAACTGCTGTAACTGCCACCACAGGGCATTTGAGACCATCCACAAGTCAGTATACAGATAGAGCATTTGCCACTTTTCTTGTTCAGCAATGTCTAAATGCAGTTGGGTGGCTTTTACCTCTGCAAACTGGCTTGATTCACCTTCCCCTTCAGCAGCTTCTGCAACTCGTCACGTGGGACTCCACACAGCAGCTTTCCACCTTTGATGTTTTCCTGTATGGCAACAGGACCCATCAGTGAACTGGGCATATTGCTTCTCATTATCTGGCAGTTTACTGTATGGTGAGGCCTCTTCAGCAAGCGTCACTTCCTCCTCTGGCAACATTCTGAAATCTTTACCTTTGGGTCAATTTGTGATCATTTCCAAAATTCATGGATGACTGGGGCTTCCTATCCTACTAAATCTTCTTTATCATGAGAATATAAATGAAGTCATAGTGAGTTATTGTTTTCAGCCAGTCATCTTTTTTTTTTTTTTTTTTAATAAGACATAGAAGACTTTACAAGATAAGAGATCTTTTCCAAAAACCTTACAAAGTTTGTTCTGTGAACTCAAAGGATCAGGTCCTTCACTACCACCCATGAAGTCCTTACAGCAATACCTTGGTGAAAGGACACCGACTACCCTTACTGATTTCAGCTGATTCAGATGTTGCTGCGTGCAGTGCTTTACTGGTTGGGGCACAAGATTTCAGGGTTCATGAAGAAGTCTTGCATAGTGGTGGTGGGCTCATGGGGTGCTGGGAAAAGTTCAGCCTACAGTGGGCACTCAGTTATAGGGTTTGGATACAAAGCTGGGTCAAGGTTTCTCTCCACAGCTGTCAGCATGAAAGGTTTAGCCTGCCCCAGAGAGTAAGCAGTTGCCCCTTAAATGATAGGAAAGGAAGTTTCATTTATTTTATGTGATTTTTTCTTTGCTATTATGTCTTAGTTAGGCAGGAAGTAGAAGAGAGGATATTTAGTATAATCTATTCAAGTCTGATTCTTGTAACAGAAAGTTAACTTTGAAATACTGTAGTCTCCTCACCTATACAGACTTCACGAGAACACATCTGTATGAGGTGGCCTTTTTACAGATCTGATAAATCTCATGGTATGACTGAAGCAATAGTTCTAGTAAACCACTTTTAGCTTAAATGTTACTCCTTGGCTAATTAGAGCAGTGCACTGAATGTGCTCAGCAGAGTAATCGGCTCAGTAACCAATGGCAAAGCTCCCAGATAAGAAAAAGACCGATGCTAATTTTTTGTGGGAAAGTGTTGTACTCTTTGAGGCACATTGTAGTTCTGCCCACACATAAGAAAGTAGTGTAGTAAAACGTTATGATAATAGTTGCTCAGAACTAGCAGTGAAGTGTAAACACCTGCATATTCCATTTCCCTGTCTTTAAATCAATTGTCAAAAAGCCCATCCCTTCCTAATGAGCTAACAACGTTTTGTCCCACAACAATCAGTGAGAATTTTCTCTCTGACTTGTAAAGGACCCCAAGGAGAGCCTTCCTAGGCATGTCTAGCCTTTCACCAGTACCATCTGGTTCCTGCAGCCCAAGAAATCTGATGAACATCAAAAGATCCTGAAGAGTGCTTAAAAGGTTTAAGCTACCTTACTACAGCTAGTATTTCCTATAGCTCAATTTGTCTTTTCTTCTTACACTGTTATCAAAGATCACCTGTATTTGACAATGCAATTCAGAGGTTAGTCTTTTGTAAGACTATTTCAGTATTTGCATGCAGTTAAATGCAATTCCCACCTTCTCTTTTGTGTGACATTTTCATTATTGTTATCTGCAAACAGTTATACAATGCTTCATGCATCACATCTTCAAAATGTTCAATATTATTTAAAACATTGTGACCATATGTGTGATATAAATACTAAAGTGAGAATTATGACATCTGCATTGGAATCACTAGAAGTATTCCAGCTGCCTTCAGTGGAAAGAAATTTATCTGAATGTGGTCTGGATTAGAAGTTCAAGAAAAAATGCACAAATTTGGGGCATTTTTTTGTGATTTCAAAGTTTGGTTTTATGCTCAGGAGGAAATAATTTTTTATGGGATTCCCACAGAAGCTCAGAGATTTGACATGATACAACTAAGCATATAATGTTAGAACAACCAGGGGTGGGTCACAGGGAGGCACCGTGTCTCTCCCCAGGGAGAGTGGTGGATACCTTGGGAAAAAGTATCATGCTGTGATACTTGCTCTTCCTTTTCTTACAGCCTTCTGCAGTCTGTAGAGTTCCTAAATTACCAGTTGTATCTTTGTAATTTAAAGCCATAGATGCATTGTTTTCCTATAACTTTTTCTATTGCTTTCTAACCACTTCAGATTTTGGCTTCTATACCATTCTTCATAGTGAATTCAACGACTCCATTAGTTACACACAGTGGATGCATGCCTCTTTTTGCTTCCAAACTGTTGTCTGATAGGGTCTTATGACTTCATTTATTGTCCCTTATTTTTGTCTATAAACTTCTGAATAATTATGTCCTGTTGATCTTCTCTCACTTATGATTATCACCAGTGACTTCTAGTATAATCGTTTGAATCTTCTCTCTTCCAAACTTCTAAGTTCTGCTCTACTTAACCTCTGCTGATATGGAAGGAAATCTGTACTTTTGATTATAATTGTTGCCTCTGTACCTGTGGTTATGCTGCTCTATTCTTTTGACATGAATGTCATCAGAACAGCAAATAATAATAAAAATTATGACCTATTTGTATTAATAGCATAATAATTATTTTGCTTTTGTTCTCTAATTTATGATTTGTTCTCTTTTTTTCGTAACCAATACTGAGCATTGAGCAGATTTTTACAGACTTATTCACTTACTCAAGATCTCTTTCTATAGTAGTAATATTTAGTTTATAGCCCACCATCTAGTTAAGATCAGTTTTGTTTATGATCCTGCATTTATAAGCATTACATTTCCCCTGACAGTTCATTACTCAGCCAGTAAGTAACATGAATATTCATTTTTAAAACCTTGAATTGCCAGCAAATGTCATTGCCTTATAATCTTCTTCCTTTTCTAGATCATTTATTATTATACTGAAAAACACAAGCCTTGGCAGAAGTCCTGGTGATCTCCTTTTCTGGGGAAAATAATCTCATTATTTCTACTTTTTGTTTCTACTTTGATCAGATCTGAACTTTTGAGGGGATCTTCTGTGCTGTGATGCCAGCTTAGTTTCTTGGAGATTAATGCTATAAAATTGTTTGAAAAATCTACACTCGCTACATAACCTGGATTTTCCACATCTGCTTGCTCTTGAGCACCTTTCACAGCCTCTGGTAGATTTGTGAGGTATGACTTGCCTGTGCAAAAGTAGCGTTTGCTCTTCCTTATTATAAAATGTTCATCACTTTTTGATTGATGATGGGATATTTTAATTATGAGCTTCTAGCAGTTTTCCTAATACGAATGTAAGATTTCCTAGTCTGCAGTTCCTTACACACCTTTTAGAAGGTTTTTAAAAATCTTTGTCACATTGATCATTACTCTGTTGTTGAGACCATTTCAAATGTTACCTCTTCTTATTTGATAAAGGGATTCCGACTCCCTTTGCAAAAATACAGTTGTGTCTTTAAGTGTGCTGTGTAATTCAAAACAGGGCGTAGATTTCTACATCTCCTCTGTGTAGTAAAAACAATCTTGCAATTCTGCTTTATTTAGAACAGTTACTTTGTCCCAGTGAGCAGCCACTGGGCAGTTTTTCCTTCAGGGATGAAACAAACAGGTATTAGTAATGCAGTTAGTCATTACGGTCACATCCTCGCAATCTGTAGACCGAGGCAAGCTGAGAACCTAGATGAATCGACGGCTTCACCTCTGTTTACTTCAGTGGACAGGAATTAAGGACTCACTTAATTGTACTGGGAGTTGGACACCTGCATACTCAGAGAATACGCCGAGAAGGATTGACGTTTGCTAAAATAAATCTCCCGTCTCCAGCCAGGCAAGATTTTTGTTTGCTGTGTTTATTGCAACTGATTCCTGTTTCATCTCTGAGTAAAACCTAAAGAGGTTTGATTCACTGATTCTCATGAAAAGCAAACTAATTTCAGGATCACAGTGTAAGGATTAGGATTTGCATTTATAGGACAGAAAGTCTTGGATATCTCTGACCAAATATATATATATATATACATATTTTTACAGCTTGTTTTTTCTGTGTTTTTAAATTTGTGATTTCGTTCCCCCCGCCTTGTTTTGATTTTAGAAAGCACTAGCCCCAGTGGCCACTATAATCTTCTGCCTTACTAAAATGAGTATGCTCCCATCAGCTTCTTAGGAAAATTTAACTGCATAAACAGATTTCTCTGGCCAAGACATCTCAGAAAGGCTACAGCGCAGAATGCTGCCATCGGGAAAACAGGGTTTGGAGTTGAGAATGTTTTTTCTGGGCTGATGGAAACTTGGCACACCGCATGATAACTTACAGTTAATGAATGCTGGTGGAAAACAGGCCCCAAACTCCTGGCAGCAGAAAGTAAGCCAGGACTGGAGGTTTAGTAAACAAGCTGCTCACACACAACCCCAGCTCCGAAGGGTGGGAGATTAGTGTTGGTCACTGCAACTTCAAGTGTTGTCTGTGAAGGGGGAAAGGACCAGGGCAGTCAGGGCTCCTGCGGGAGGGACTGCATCAGCGAGGTCTCTCCTTACCCCTGCCCCCCCTGGGACCCTGCCGTACAGCCACCGTCCTCTAAGACGGTGAAACCATGAGTTAGGCCAGAGGCTACTTTTTGGATTTTATCCTTGATACACAAAATAGATTTGGGTATCTGAGTGCGTTTCGAGCTTGCTAAGTTTAAAATACATAGCCTCAAAGTGCCTACTTGTCTGTCACTTAACTCTGCAGAGGTTGATTTTTATAAGTATTGAAGTTTCTGTCACTTAAGGTTCTTTCACGTCTAATTGTTTGCAACTGTTCATACCCTGGAGTTGCCAAAACATTGTCAGGTGAACATCTTTAGCTTAGATTTCAAACATATTTGAGGTATATAAATTAGACATCGTTCTGCATGGCTGGCTGGCAGTCCAGTCAGCAGGCTCAGATCAAATCTTAATTTCTGCTCTTCATGTAAAGTGAGATCAGACGGTATAATACGCCTTTTACTTTTGTGGTTGCAGCATTGTCCTGCAGTTAATTTCCTTCTCTGCTTGAGTGCTTATCTCAGCAAGCAGCTGACAAGGTGTTTGTTCTGACAGAGCTGGGTCAAACAGCCGCTGTCTGGGGCCGTGTTTTGGGACAGTCAGTAGGAAGAGACTTGGGTCACAGTTAAAGAATGAGTGCTTTCTGGAGAGGTGGAGAGAGCCTGGGCTCTTGATCTTTCCCATTCTGGGTGAATATGCCAAACTCTACCTTGCAAGTGTTTCACTAGATGGTAAGGGTTTCCATATCCTGCTTTAGATTTCATTGCAGAAGGAAGAACAAAACATCCTGCTCTGAAATGCTCTGTAATCTGAAAACTGGGCATCCAGAGCATGTGGATGCAAATTCTGTGCAGAAAACATACTAAAACTCTGTCTCCACACTCTGAGGTGAGGGCTTGTGATCATTACAAGAGGGATAATACGTTCCTCCTACTGTGTTTTGTGAGAAGGGGGTTTGCTTTAGGGACATGCAATCAAGGACAGATTCTTTCTGTTGGGTCCAGGGCTGCCAGTTCTGGTTCACAGCAGCCGCTCATCCCTTCCCTTCTTCAGGCTGTTAACACGTGCACACCCTAATTCACTTTAGGCACAACAAAGGAGATCAGCTCAAAGTGCTGATTGCTGGCATGAACCTGCCTGAATTTCCTTGAGGTGAGGCAGGGAGTTGGCCCACAAACTGAGTCAGTCACAGGTGGGCTGGGGCAGGAATCTCCAGCTGGGGGAAAGAGAAAACATCTGGTCTTCCCCTAACTTTAAGAGAGAGTTCAAAGATAAAAATATGTCAGGAGGGAGGTTCCTCCTTTTATTCCATAACTACTCCTGGAACCTGGTTATCCTCCTTAAACCTCCCCCCTCTCCCTCATGTTCCTTCTTGGTTACTTTTTCTTGTCACCACTTTCACCAGCTCTGGTCTTTGGCTGATCCTGCACTGGGCTGTTTTCTGCAGATTTAGGGGTTTCGATAAATTCCGCTAGGGCCAGAGGAGCCTGGGGAAAGGATGACAGAAGAAAGGGGATGGGTTGGGATGTGTCAGGACCGCAGCAGTTAGCCAGTTAAGGAGCTGCAGCCCAGATCCATTGCCACAACTGCTTGTGTAATTGCTCCTTAACCCAGTTCAGTCAGACAGACATCAGTTTCAACAGATTAAATGCCATATAACTTGAGTTGTTTTGACCAAACTGGGGTAGAAATTAATTCCTTTAGCACTTTATCCTGGGGGATCTGAAGGGTGTAATAAAAAGAGGAAGTGGAGCTTGGGGTAAAATGAGCAATAGGTGCTTGTAAATTATGAGGAGGCTTAACTTTGTCCAGAAGGGAAAGTTCAATGTCAGTTGTTTGTGCCAGCAAGGTCATTGCTGACATGAGGCTACGTCTCACTAATATCAAGCAATTTCAGAAGAAAGTGTCATCCTAGAGTAGATTCTAAGGATTTGGGGTTTGTAATGTTCAGGTTACAGATTTCTTGATAAAAGTTTTCAGCATGTTTTCTAGGGGTCACCTGACGCATTTATTTTATAGAAATAAAGCAGCTTTTCCAGCTTCCTATGTCATTTCAGCCTTGTATATTTTTCTCTACTCTGTGCTACGAAAGAAAGACATTACTAATACGAATTGTATAAAAGTCAGAGAGAAAGAGAGAAAAAAATAAAATTATTCATAAAAATTTATCTTAGGTGCCAACAATAGGAAAGTAAGAGTGGAGTTTTCTATGTGGTCTGATAGAGTCACAGGCTGTGATTTTCCCAGATAGTAAAATTAGCATCTATATTGCTAGGACAAAGCTCCAGATTATCTCCGTTAAGAAGACAAAGGGAAATGTAAATAGGAGCTTTAAATATGAGTGTGCTTATTTCCTTTCAGTCTTGAGTCATCAAAAGAAAGTTAAATTTAATTTCAGTTGGTAGGTTAGACTGTGAGGCAGAAGAGAGGGCTAACACGTGCTTTAGACTTTGGTTTCATTTGACTGGAAAATGACTATAAAACCATGTGAACAGAGTCTTAAGTAATTTAATATCTTTTGTACACTGAATAAGTGAAGTTTGCAAAAAGACAACTTCCTTCTTCATATCAGCAGAAGAAATAAAAATGTATTTATCACGTCAATGGGGCTAATTTCTTTAGATTTAAAGAAGACTGTATTGCATGTACACCTCTAAAAGCCTTCTGGTAGGGTACAGATAACATTAATTTCCAAATTAAAGAAATAATCTTACTGGCAGAACCATGGAATTTTCTTTAACTTGATCTTGTTAAAACATTAGTTGAAAGAACTTTGTTTTAATCAGGTTTGAATCTAAGTCTTATATAATATATCAAATATATTGCATCTTAGAATACTTATTCCCTATGAATGTCACAGAGGTTTACATTAGGTTTTGCTTGGTATCTGTGTAACACAAAGAATTAAAATAGCTTGCATTTTCCCACTATAGCTTTATTGTTAATTCTCTGCTGGGGATAAAGCAGGCTATCTGTAATTTAAAGTTGTCCTTTATTCTAATTATTTACAATATTATGTTTTGTAGAGGTAAATATGCATGTCAATAATCATCATCATCATATCATAAGCCTCTGACATGCAATGGCAGTTAATCTGCTGTATCCTTTGGTTTGCCACAGTTCATTGGCACTATCATTGATATTGATGACTTTATTTTTTCGAGATACTAAGTGAGCCATTCATCAAGAGAACAGCAAAGGCTGGAATTGAAAGATAAAACATCCAGATCACTAACTCATCGAGTATCTCACACCTGAAAATGTTCTGGAATTTACAAAAGCTACGGGCTGACGTGATACCTGGATGTGCCAGCAGTGGGACTGCCAGTACATACAAGAGTAAAGGTGACTTGGCTTGCTTTCTGTGAACCCACACACTCACATTATTATATATTTCAGTAGAAAAGGTCTGCTGGCGAAAGTTCTAAGGAACAAAAAAGACAAAAAAAAGACCCGTTAACAAATATAAAATTATTTCCAAATTCACTTTTATGTAATACACTTCTAAATAAATTTACAAACTTTTCAAACAAGCACGCCAAGACTGAGAAGTATTCAGCCATCTAAAGATGCAGATGACCGCTCAGAGAGACTTACAGAACTAACTTTAGCCCACACTTCCCATCATATTTACATCAGATGAGGGTCTTGAAATGTGTTCAGGCTTTTTTTAAAAGTAGGAGCTTAACAAGACTGGGTGAGGTGTCCAAGCTCATGATATGCTCAATGGAGAGTATTAGCAAGACCGCAGACATCTCTCTTTCCACTGGCTAAAAAATGCCCCATGTGCATTTTTTCTGTCTGCTTGCTGGACCAAGCTGATGGGAAAAGGGCTTAGTATTGAAAATCCCATTATGTATGCTCACCCCACATTTTTCAGTTACTAAGTCCATGTGTAAGTCTACCTCTAAGTACAGTACTGCTGGTTTTATAGCTGAAAATTTTAGGACTAGAAGTGTTACTCTTCTATTAAGACAACCGAGTGAGACGTAAGGAAGTCAGAGTTATTTCAAAGGCTTCTATGGGCAAGGAAATAACCACCTCTTTCAATTAACATAACTGGCAATTAGATTAAACAATCCTGAAATGAGGGAATAATATTTTGTCGATGTTTGAGATAAGAGGATGGATACCTGGCAGGATATTTTGATGATGATTATTAATAATCAGTATTGCTATCACACAGAACTGCCCAGTAGCCAGGTCACTTCACAGAAGCATGAAAATGCAACCCTTGTGAGGAACTGACAGTTCCAGACTGTTTTTTATGTATTGGCCCTTTTCTATCTTTAAGCATGAAAAAAACCCCAAAACTTATAGTTATCAGTTTTTCCCATTAGCAGGTAAGGTAAAAGTTGAACAGCTCAGCAAGAGGATTAATGGAACTTTAGGTCTGATATAACTTTCGTTTTTCCAGTTCTTTCCTTTATAGTCTTTGAGCATCTCCTATTATTACAACATCAGTTTTATTACTTAAAAACATAAATGTAAACCACTAGGTAGGACAGAAAGAAGATATGTTCTTTCCTGGCATTTTACTACAGTAACAGTGCCTTTCTCAATGTAATTGCATGTCCAGTTTGCTGCACATGATGAATTTTCCAATGTGCTTGTACTTCTCCCCAAATCCTCTCTTTTAAAAAATTTAAGCAATGTTTCAGGGACAGGTTTCATTCCTTTTCAGGTCAAGCCAACGTAGCAGAAAGCAGGCCAGGGATCTTGAATTGCAAATATTCTCTAACCAAATTTTCCCCACTAATAAGGTGTCACTTAGGAGTTTGCTGCTTTTTTTCTTTTTTCTCTCTCTGAAAAAAAACTTGTCTTACTGGAAACATATACCTTCTCAAAGTGATATGCTCTGCCCTTGGATGAATGAGTGTAACTTTCAGAAGAGAGATTTTTTTTCTGCAAGAAGCTTTGAATTTTGCATAATCATTTGAACAAAAGTGTTCTGTTTTGTTTTGTTTTCTGTATCATTATCAGGCCTATGACAAAAATACCCAAACCAAACAAAGAAAGCTAAACCCAAGAAACCCCAACAACAACTCTGAATATATTTTTTTGTTTGAGCCTAAAAACATAACTCTCAGTAGCTGTGTATATGACTTGAGACCCTTGAGCTTGGATTACTTGTGAAAACCTAATTCTTCTTGGGGAAAAAAACAGGTGGGCTGTTCCACCTACTGACTGGATTGCTTTGAAAAAAACTTAAATAAATATGCATGAGTTAAGGGGATAAAAAGATAAAAAAGAATTTACCGTTCTTATTGATTTCATTCCAGGTTTCACATGTCTCACATGTAATGAAGTCAACACAATGGTGGAGCAGCATTTCAGTAGTGGAATGTGACATCTTGTGGTCCTGGATATCACTTCTTTTTTTAGTTATGAATCTGTAAGTCATGTGTTTGTTACTTTACTGTTGTTATTTTCTTTTTTTCTAAAACACCCACCTGCCTACCCAGCCACCCCGACTGTGTGTGAGGTGCTAGTTTCCTTGCTGTAACTCAAATTTGTCTGACTTTATGCATGTATTTTATGCCTTCTTTGACTTCTCAGTGTGTTTATAATTCAGGAGCTGGTTGAAAAGCCTATCCTTGCTTATAAAAGCCATGGGTTAAATTCCATTTTGGGAACTCTGGGCCAGCACATGGCAGCAACGACACTGGTTATGGCTGAACCACATGTACTTTTCCATAGTTTACTGTTCCCCGTGTTCACCACATCCTCTGTTAAAATGATCCATGTTGTCTCAAAGTTCCTATATAATCTGCTCAAACTAGCCTAGCTCTTCCTGACTGGAGTGGCACAAAAATCAGGGCTGGACAGGGTGGATGTACAGGAACCTCCTGCAGTGAGGAAGGAATAGTTATGAGCAGCAGAAAAGAGACAGACAGAGGCAGAAGGCAGAGAACCTGCCATCCAAGTGTTTTGAAGAAAGTAGAATTCATGTGGTGCAAAGTTCAATGGCTATCCCTGCAGTGAAATGCTGCAGTGAGTGCAGCTTCGTTTTCTGTCCTGTGATCAGGCCAGTGCTGGAATTGATGGCCTGATCTATTTCTACAGCATATCTGCTGGCAATGAACTGGTGGGATTTATCTGTTTTATATTTGTTCATAAGGCAAAGCATAGTATCACGTTGGTGTTCAAAACTCTTCTGTATTACAGCAATAAGCAACTATAGCCAGGCTACTCCAGAAGAAGGGCTGGTTGCTTCACTGATCACTTTTTTATTAACAGAAGATGTTTCAAACGTGATCAGGGATGCAACTTAAACTCTGAAGCATAGTCCATTGCTATTTAAGCATTTACAGCACGGAGAATAGGATATTTTTTTGTATTCTAGCATGGCAGCCAAGTGAACCCATCATCTGGAATAATGAGTCACTCCATATGGAGTCACTCCATCTTCGATCTCAAAGACCTAAAGAGTCTGTAATGACCAGAATGCCTAAATTGTGATTGCTTTTCTCAAGCAGTTTATTACTCATCCATCAGATAGTAAATAAAAGTCTCATTCTTTTCTGACATACCTGTTATCCTTCTCCATAAAAAAGGAAATATAGGCTGTTGACAACTAGTATCTTCCTTTGATGCAGTGTTGCTTGCCCTCATTCTGAAATATACTCTGCTACAATTTTCTTTCAGAGTATTGTGTATTTCTGTTATAACAGTTATAACAAAATAACAAATAATGCATGCAAAAGGTCAATGGAAATTCAAGCAGCAACATAAAAAGCTAACAAGTAGATGATCAATTCAGATGTGCTGGTATTCCAGGATGCTTTCTGTGTCCATGCGTGCATATGCCTATACACAGATACAGCATGGGCGACTGGCAGTTCTACTAAGCATCTGCAGATAATTTCTTCCATTTTGGGCATGATGCCAGTTGGAGAGAGAAAACCTTCCAAGCAACCTTACTGATATCCTATATAACAATCTTTATAAGGTATCTTAACTCCTTTCACACTTCTGTACTGAGCAGCTGAGGGTCCAGAGGAAGGCTGAAGGCCAGCCAATGGCAAATCTTTCTTCAGAAAAACACCAAACTACTGAAACACTATTTAAAATCATATATAAGCCTATCAGCATTTGTAACTGTGGGAACTTCATGTCACAATCTGATTATAATAGTTACAGAAAGCTGTGAAGTTCAGGTCACTTAGGGGGAAATGTGACAAGTTTTGTATCACCATTTTAACAGGTCTGCTGATTGCCTAGTTAAAAATGTGTTGCAGTTGTGGGAACTAAACACATTATTACATAATTTCCAAGAAATTTAAAGTAAGTCTGAAACTAGCAAGGACTTGTCTGAGCTTGAAAGGAAAAAAAATCATACATGTCCAAATAGGAAGACTGATAGGGTTTTTTTTTGCCTTGCACAACTCTGAATTTGCATTCCCCCCCTTCCCTGTACCAGTTATTGAAGGAAAAAGGTAAGTCTGTCAGCCCTATGGAGAACTGCCTTTCTCAGAAAGCTTCATTTACTGCTAGAAGCTAACCAGCAATTCTGAATTTTGGATGATAAACCTGAATAATCACAACTTACACTCATCTGTTAAATTTGGGATGCAAAATGGGACTGTTGCTGTCAGTGGTTGTCTAGTTACATTTAGTATTGAAAATGATTGGAAGATACATAATATATAGGCCTTCAGATGAAGAATAATAGGACTTTTCCATTGCTGACGTATACTGAGAATTCATTTTCATCTGGACTACAATGACTAAATTAGCTTGATAAGAGAGAGGAAGAATTTTTTTTGTTTTGTCTACTATTCAATCAATAAGCAGAAAAGTATATGTTTGACAAATGCTCCTTTTCTGTATTTGGAGAAAAAGATTATATGTTTCTTCTATATGACAATTATTTTTTTTAAATTTCCAGCTAGATAATAATGTACCTAGATACATTATTAAAAATGTCCCATTATAATTTTTTATTATCATACAATTGTGGAATCATAGAATCATGGAGTAATTGAATCCTAGAATCATAGAATGGTTTGGGTTGGAAGGGACCTTGAAGCTCATCTAGTTCCAGCCCCTCTTACATAGGCAGGGTCANAGAAGGTGCTCCAGCCTCTGACCATTTTCGTGGCCCTCCTCTGGACCTGCTCCAACAGGTCCGTGTCTTTCCTGTGCTGAGGACTCCAGAGCTGAACACAGTACTGCAGGTGGGGTCTCACGAGAGCAGAGTAGAGGGGGAGAATCACCTCCCTCGACCTGCTGCTAATGCTTCTCTTGATGCAGCCCAGGATATGGTTGGCTTTCTGGGCTGCAAGCGCACATTGCTGGGTCACATTTAGCTTTTCATCAACCAACACCCCCAAGTCCTTCTCCTCAGGGCAGCTCTCAATCCATTCTCTGCTCAGCCTGTATTTGTGCTTGGGATTGCCCTGATCCATGTGCAGGACCTTGAACTTGGCCTTGTTGAAATTCATGTTTTTCACACATAATTTATCTGTAAATTAGAGTGTTATGGACAATTTGGATCTCAGATCATTTAAAGTCATACCTATCATTAGTTTGTGTTACTTTCTAATAAGTCTGAGAAACCACGAAAATTTTCAAAAATTGCACTGTTACTGTTTTTCATGATGGTTTTAAACAGAAAAAGGGAAAACCCATCTTATTTGAGGTATATTTTCTTAATTCTTAAATAAACAGCTAGACATCTGACAGGGTAAATAATATGCTCAGTGTGGAATGATTCTCAGTAAACAACCAAAAGAATGTCAAGGGGATCATTTAATATGGTCTTGTCATAATAAGTTAATCCACTTGTTTTAATGAGATTTTAATTTTGATCAAAATCAGTGTTACATTGTATTAGACTTCTATAATATACCACTTGGTATCACATAGTATCACATTTCAGTCAAAAAACTTGAATGTCAAAAGGTAGATAGAGGGTATAAGGAATAGATTAAACAGTATGCACAATCTGAACTTGTTCTTTGCCAGTCACTGCTGAAGAAAGATCCCCTAGGAGTCGTGACATGGCCTTACATGAACGACTCAGTTCTTACTGGACGCTTTCCTAGGCCTGTGTTCACTTGAATACGGTGTGAGCTCAGGCAAAACATTATGGTACAACCCGGTGGACACAAGCTAAATCCAAGTAAAATAAAATTAGATCTGTAGACACAACAGTTAAGAATTTGGACAATTAGTCACTGGAATCAGTTCCCTAAGTGCACAGTGGATGCCTCTTCAACGAATATTTTAAAATCAATACTTGGTATTTTTCTAAAATAAGTCTGTTAGTTCAGCTAAGTCATCTAGTGGGAAGCAGTCCAAAAAGCTATGCAGGAAGAGGGATACAACATCTTATTAATCTTCCAGTGACAGTTTATACACTAGTGGCGTCTATATCTTGGGTTCTGTGCTTGTGTCAGTCTCACAGTTTGTTTGAAACATCTATTATTTGTAGATAACACTTTCCAGACCCTTCCTCCCCTGCAGTATTAGTTCTTTAATTTTGAAACATTTAGCTACTTCCAAGAGAAGGAATTGAAAAATTCATCTTTTCCACAGTATAAATATTTCTGGAGTTATTAATTATTTTAGATAATGAAAAAAATGAGTACCGAAGAGACATTGATGACAAAGACTGATTGTTGGTTTCAATTTGGCTATATCATGAACATTGGAAATATTTCTTAGTAAGGCAGAATCCTCTGAGAACAGCTTTTTACCCCCTCTTGGCATCTAGAAGCAAAAGAAATCTGTGTTGCACATTGTTACTTTTTCTTGTAGATGACTGCTGTTGATACTTGCTATAAAAACAAACATTGGTGAAGTTAATGGTACAATTCACAAAACCAAAAAGACTTTGGACAAAGGTTGTCACAAAATCATTCATATTTGAAAGTATCCACTGAACCTCTGAACACAATAATGAACAATATATAAGATAGATGTTTTTTGCATACTTATGAATTTACATCTGCTAAAGAAGTGGAAGTGACAATCTTCAGGTCAGTCCATTTCCTTCCTGCAAAACCTATTTTTAATATAATGAAAAATAACATTGTCTTCACTTATGAAATATGCAGACATTTGCTGACTTGATACATCATTCTGAAGCATGGATTTTTTTTCTCTAGAAAATCCCAAACCAAAAGCTCTATTTCATGCAACCAGACATATACCATAATAACAGAACACTAAAGTTGTACTGGTAGGTCTTCAAAAATCAAGACAGAGGTAGTCAAATATGCCTATTAAATCTTAATTTTGACCCCTTTTGAAGAGGCATTATTAAACAATTTTTAACGTTCTTACAGCATTCCATACCTTGCATATGAATTTGTGTTTTCTGGAAGTAATTTAAAATGAGTGAAACAAAGCTTTTAAAAGCTGTTTACTAAGTAATGCTACGTTCTAAATGTAAAATTTGGTATCTTAATTATGCCATTAGAGTATATACATGTAATTAGGCAATATGGATATTTAATTTTGTGTTGATTATTATGTGCAATTATGAACTGAATAAGGAAATTAGGAAATTGCGGCCAAGATTGGCACCTGAACAGTTTGAAAGTTCTCCATATTACATTGTGTTTTTTTGTAGATGTGCCCTAGAACATAAAGTGTGTTAGTATGCTGATGTCTTACTTCAGATCATGTCCTGTTTAAACAGTGGTATGTGGTGGGCAACATGGAGATAGACTACGGTTCCTTCTCATAATGTACAACATCTGGTCACAATCCAGTATTGAAAATTGCATTGCTTAGGGTTACCTGCCATATCCTGAATGCATCCTGACTGCATTTAGACTACCTTACGTGTGTCTATATCGTAATCTTGCTATCAGTCATATTCATTTTCTTGATCTTTGTAATACCCTCTTAAAAAGTCAGCCCAAGCAGTGGCGATCCAAATATCAAGGTGTATATCAGTATTTGCTGAAAATTTTGTACTGAAACTAGCCCTGAAAATAGCATAAGTGAAGGTATCTTTAGACCTGCATAAGAACCAAGAGATTCTCCTGCTTTACCAGATCATATAAAATTAGAGAAGTCAGGTATCTGTCTGACATTGGCTGAAACACCCCGTTTAGACTATGCTGGCTTAGGTATAGGGCACATTTTAACAGCCTGTAACATTCATATAGATCTTTAACTGAGCCCTGTGTAGGGGAGGAAGGACATATCTGAAAATTTGCTAGGTTTGTTTGCATTCATATACTTTCTTGGAGTAATTTAGCACTTGCCTAATCCTAGACTGCAGGATAATTTCAGAAATTCATATCATTCTTTTATATGACAATTTTCTACAGGAGATGGGTGCCTGTCCTTCTCAAACAGGGTGCACATGGCAGCTGAAACCAGGTGGCCAGGAACACGGAGTGAGGTGCCTACAAGCCAAGTAATCCTAGAAAGGAAGCAGGCACAACTGTTGCCTAGGAATGGGGTAGGCTCTGAATGAACTGTGTTCCCTCTGAGTACACAGGGTGCATAAGCGGTGCCTGCATTCTTCTGCAACTGCTAGTTACTGTTTAGCATGGAAAGAGAGATGAGTGATTAATCTTGTTTCTTGATACATACATAAGAGATTAATCCAAAAAATTATCAGCATTTTTGGTCAATGCGTCACTTAACTTGTGACCAGAAAAAGAGGCACCTGTGGTTCGTTGACCGTAGATTGAGAACTGTATTTATGTCTTAAGAGGCCTTATTACATATTTTCTTGGTTGAAGGGAAAGCAATTTTCCTGCAAGGAATTTAATACCATAAAATTGTTTCTACTCACTACTCACTCATTATCTCTTTTGCTGTTAATTAACAGATCACACTTTTTTAAAGATACGATATCACTTTTAGTTACAGTTCTGAGCTTCATCTAGGGAGTGCCATCTCCTGTGTCTATATCAACCCAGGCGTGGACAGGCAAGCAAACATATGATTTACTAGACTCTTGATACCAGATAAGAGCAAAAAAGGAAAGAATATCTATTAGCATCTCAAGCACCACTTGTAAGTGCCACAGCCTTCAGTTTGGGGACCACCAACTGAAATACTTTAGGGTAACGATATGTCAAAAGAAGACAATGAACATTTGCAACAGAAGAATGGGGACCTGCATGTGGTACTATTGTCATTCAGGACTGCAGCACAGCACAAAACCCAGTCTGACATTGAACCGTTCTTTTCAAGACAGGCCACGCACACTGTAAGCAACCAGGCTGAATATAGAGTGTTTTCACACTCTCTCATGAATTTCTAATTGGAGGCTAATGATGGATTGCTACCTGCACATAATGAAGTTATTTTCCACAGGGTTATAGTGTGAGCAGACATCTGGTAGTGTGCATGTATAAGTGAATGGAGTCATAAAAATTAGAGTGTTAAGTTATAGGATTCTTTCGAGTCAACAAATTCCTGTTCCTAAAGATAATTTTGTTTGAAGTCAATTTTGAACAAATAACAGAAATCAGTCCTGTTGGAAACAAGTTGTTTGGGACATGGCTCTTGTGTACACTAAGTGTGAGCAATGCAAATTATCCTTAAAGGGAATGAATATTCTATTTGCCTCTGCTGTAAGTCTGCTTTATACTACTGGACTGGTATAAAGGGGCCTTTGGGAATCCTTGAAGAAATTTTTAAAATTGTTAAGGGAACATATATTATATTTACATTGGTTTTCGTATAACATAAAGCCAAATTTAACAGGCATTATCTTTAATCTTTTCTTCCCTAAGGTAAAATAGAGGAAGTACACCACAAAAAAAATCAAAATAAAAATGAATTTAGAATCAAAATGTCACCCAAGCAGTTAGTCAAGAATGTCATTTTAAACCTCAGTGTGAAACTGTGTTTGCTTTTTTTGCTCTAAATTGTTATCTGAAAAGAACAGGCGACTAAATGCAGAAGGCATGTGTCATACGTCTGGTGTGATGCTGTAATGATATGTTCTAATGATTACAGAGCACTTACCTGAAAGCATTTTATCTGAGTAAATGATTTCATTCAATCTTATAATAAAAGTTGCTAGTGGATCAAGAGGCAAAATTATTTATTTCAGAAAGGTTTGCTTAGGAAATGAAAATGTGTTAAAACACATTTCTCCTTTCTCCTCCAGTGAAAATGAGATGCAAGTGAGTCTGCCTTTTGAAAAGGCAATATAACTAGCAAATCACTCAGATTTGGTTTATGTGGTAAACTAAGTAAAAAAATTAATGCTTTTTTGGAGCTTGCTAGATATTTAAAGAAAATCAAAAGACACCTTTAAAAAGCAAACATTTTATTTCAGATTTTAAATTTCTGCAAAAGATCAAGTGCATTAAAATGACACTCTCCCATCACAATGTTTCTCTTGTTTCTTCCCACAAAAATCTGTAAACCATCAAACAGCTATAGCAAAGAATCATAGCACTATTTTAGAATTAGGAAGTACAGTACAGGAGATACCATAATTTGAGCTGCAGAATAAACCAAAGTTCTTTCCACAGATGAAAATGAAATGCTATCTCTTTGAGGTAGCTGTGTTGGGCAAAATGTGTCAGATAAATTCCATCTTTGGTTATTATTTTGCACTTAGCTAATATGCACTAGATGTTTTCTTAATGAATGCAACTATTTTTTTTCTTAATTGGTATGTATTATTTTGAACTTTATTAAATAGTTGCTTTTATGCCCACTGAGGTGACTGAATTTTAGCAAGGTATGAAGTGTTCATTAAGTAAACTGTATATTAGTTATTTTATAGTCCTTGAGGACAAAATGTATACTGTGCTCCAAGTATAAGTGTGTGATTAATATATAGTATGAAAATAAAATAATACTTATCTTGGTTAAAAGAACTGTAGAACCTATGATACCGTAACAATTTACATAGATTACTAGTATGTCTTTTAACACCTACATTTTTAAAGTATTTGCATGTTTAAACCACTTCCTCCTGTTCCCGTAACCTCCCATCATTTTGTTGCTGTTACTGTGCAGTGCTGAAAAAACCCAACCCCAAACAACCTGCTTCTGAATTACGGAACTTAATTTCCAACTAAAATCATGTCAGGTCATGTCAGACAGTGCAGAGAAACAGCAAGAGATGCCTGTTTCTCTCTTACATGTTAGGCTATCTACACATATTTTTAAATATATATATAAGGTAAAATATGTATTCTAATATATTCTGCACATAAAAGGGGAGGTTTAGTGGACTTGTAATGATTTGATCATGAAATATGCAGGAACATATGTGGGTAGCCTTGTGAATTCTGTGTATCAAATATTTAGGGAAGTCCAATGAAATCAAAAGGAACTGAGAACTGATCCCACCAATGCTAAGAAGAATTCCAGTTCAAGCCCTGTTTAAAACAAACCCAAAATCTTTTTGTAGATATGATTCTTACTCAGAAATTAGTGAAATGAGCTACCTGAGCGTAAGAGTAAAATAAATGCCTCATCTTGTATATCCATATACAACTAACATGATCTAACATGTAAGAAAATTATAAATGCGGTTTGGTAAGTCATTTTGTAAGAGCACAGATCTGGATTTTCAGATGCTCCCTTTGTGTTTTACTTGGCTCAGAAAACTCTGCTTTAAAGTCTTGTGCCATGATGGAATGATAATTGGGCGTTGATGAAAAACATCAATCATCATTGCATTGTGATTCGAGTTATATTTGTTTTAAAGTTGAGTGTAAGGTGTTGTGAAATAAACCGTATGGGTTTAGCAATTGCACTTTAAAAGCTCCTTCATTTCCAGTCCAAGGGTGAATCATTCCTTAAATCAATAGATCTTATTGAAAGTCTAGGATTACCTGAAAGAGAATTTAGAAGTTTGTCAGCAAGAACAGAAATATTCTGGATCTTTTCTAGTACATATGTCTTTGTGTTCCATATCCTCTCTAATACTTCTGAACCCTTACCATACACATTTTTCCACCATTCCTGCTGGGACAAGTCAGTCTGATTTGAAGTTCTGTTTAGCCAAGTAATTCAGTGGAAGTGTTCTGTTATCAGTAGTTTAAATGATTCATCTACAAAGAAGTGAAAATAAAGACAAAGTTGCCCAAAGTTTCATTGATCTCTCAGACTTATTTATGCCAGTTACTTTATATAATAGGAAGGAGATTAATCTTTGCCCATGGTTGAAAACAAGTATCTAATTACATAAAAGAGATTATATAATGTTGAAACTGCTTTATATATGAAACCATTTTTATTGTTACTTCCATGATAACCAGCCATTAACATCACAAGTGGTTAGCTGATCACAAGGACAGGGCTGAGGCTTGTCAGAGTTATTCTGATGACTCAGAAAATCCAGAGCAGGCATAAGTCTTACAAAATGATGACTACAAATGATGTAATCAATACACAATGCAGCTAATGTGGCAGAATATATTCATAGAAACAAAGATTCATAGAATCACAGAA
>VZTO01018148.1:12651-30302 GCA_013400615.1 Syrrhaptes paradoxus | reverse complement strand
TTTATATAACTGTAATATTATATTCTAATTTAAATTTCTTAAAGCCTATAACATTGCTTTGCATTCAACAGCATACAACACTTCTGCAGACTCAGTTGCAAAATATATCTGCAGTATGAATTGGTAATGGGGCATTCAATCAGCCTAAAACAAATTATTTCTGCACAGCGTATGTTATAAGGTGGAAAAGAATTCTGAAGTCTAATTTCAGCTGTATCTTTTTGCTTTAAATCTCTTTTGAAGTATGCTTACTGCAACAGTTTATGTTTGTTTACCAGTTCTGTACTGGGTTATATAGTTGGTAAAGATAACTGGAACTGCCTAACATTTTTACAGAATATATTGATACAGAAAGGGAAACCAAATCAAATTCCACTTCTTGGTTTGAAAGGTCACTTGAGGATAATCATGTAGATGTCTGAGGTTTATTTAGTACTAATGATACTCTGTAGATTTGCAATTATTGTGAGATATATTTTGCAGGTTAATGAGCATGACTGGTTTTTATATTAAAGGAAGAATATGTAGATGCATTATTCACTAGATAACAGTCTATAAAATTCTGAAATATAACTTTTTTTTCTGAGGCATCTTTACATTTTATTTTGAATTTGCAGAGCTTTGCAATACCCAGTCCAGAAGAGGAAGTACTGAGATCTCTAAACTTAATGGAGTTGGTTAGTACTAAATTATACTCAAAGTTGAAAAGCAAGCTTTAAACAACTTAAGGTTTGTACTGTTTGTGCTACTTTGTTGTTGTTCTTGTTAGGATCCATTGCTTTAAACATAAGGGTGATCTCTCTTCCGTCAGACACTGTGATATGATTCTTGGCGTGTGTGTGTGCGTTAGTGTGTAGTAACATAAGGCATACAAGATCTACACAGCTACACACTGTTGCAGTCGAAAACTGTGAATTGCTGGGGCTGGCTTTGTGCGCCTGTTGCTGTTTCCTTCATTTTTATATCTACCCATCAGGCACGAGCACTTGGCGTTAGCAGAAGACTGCATGCCTCTTCTTTGTGCAAGAGGAGGAAGGGTCAGGACACTACAGAAGTTCAGAGATATAGCCAGTGTTTACGGGGATTGTACTAGCCACTGATCCATCCTCTCAGCAGCAGCAATGTACTCTCATTGCCAAGCTATGAGTAGCTACTAAGCAAACAGGTATTCCTCATCTCTTTCAGGGAAAAGGCAGCAGGCCAGATGGCAATGGGTCTCCAGGGTGTCGTTTGAACTGTGCAGAACTAAACTGTGTCTTATTAACCAGTTTGACTTTTCCTCGTTATCAGAAAGCATTTATCTCCTGCAGAATAGTTTAACATCTAAATAGCCTGGTTTATATATTATTTGGCATGCTAATACAAGAGAGTGTTTAAGCTGCACATTTAGAAACTCAGAATTCAAAGCAATTCCAATTGCACCCTTAATTCAGTTAAGTACAAGTGCCTTTATTTGTCAAAGGAGCTGTAGGATGCAGAGGCACTAAGACAAGAAGATGACACATGAATGCTGTCTTTAAGAAATGGCTCCTTTTTTGTTTCTGCTGCAGAGGAAGTACTGCAGACACTCAGTTAAAAAAAAATACTGTTTATAAAGGGACTGAATGACCAGTGTTGAAGAAGGACATCATTCAAACTTAATTTATCCTTTCTGCTCAGTGTATTATCTATCAATTGAAAGAAGCGGAGTTTCTGTAGAAATTTAATCATGTCTCTTAAAAACTGTCCCATGTTTTGTCAGCATATAAGAAGCTTAACTGAATTTAGACAGTGTTGACATGGGTATCCCCGGCTTTTGGAGGCTTGTTTTGCAAACTACGATATGGAAACCAAATTAAAGATTTCTATTTTATTATTAACTAATCTTTCAACTTTGAAATATCTGAGTGACTGCCTTGCAACAAAAAAGGATTTTAGGAGGGTAAGGACCATTGTCTTGCAAATATTTTAAGTGCATAGGTTATACACAACTGGAAGTTGGAGAGAATTTTGTAAAATTGCTATATTTGATGTTTATCATAAAAGAGAGAAAGAGGAAACCTTTTTCTCTGATATACTGAATCTGCTACTCTGAGCAATTTTTCCAGAGTGTGTATTTCAATTCTATTAATTCTGATGAATATTCATATGTATTAGAACTAGTAGTGTTATACAATTTATACAAAACAAATAAACAGAACACAAGGCTTTCTTAATGAGAAATTGTAGTACGTCCCAATAAGCAAATAATTCGGCATCATTAACCTGAAATGTCTGAGAAAGCCAACTTTTTAAAGTCATTCTCAAATTACTCAGAATTTGCCTGCAAGTCATACGACTATTTCAGAAATACTGTTTTGGTAATTTACAAGTACATGGCATTCTCCATAGTGATATTCACATTTTAAATGACAAATACATGTATCAGACAGTGTCAGAATCTATGCTGTCATATGAAACACAGCTATTAATGCATGTTAGGTAAGTACTTCTATATATGTATATGTATACTGGAAACAATAATCAAGAATCTTGTAAGTCAGGTTTTACTTCTGTAAATAATCATTAACAGATATTAATTCCTACTTGACATTTAATAATTTTGTAAGGCTAGATATAGAAGACCTACTTGTTAGCTTTATGTTTCCTTTTATTAGCAAGACCAGTAATAGTCAATATCTTTTCAGAAAGACTTCTCTTTTATTTTATCACAATATTTATAATGTATAAGTCAATATTGCTGGATAACATAGAACAGTCACATAAATTACCTGGATTTATGTTGAGCTTCAGTTAGAAGAAAAAAAAAATATTCAGTATTACCTCTCACATGCTTCCATACCTATGCCCAAGTCATCAACATCTCCGTACCTCTCTTACAAGCCAGAGAAGATGCCAGGTCTTCCAGCAGTGTAGTGTGCTTCATAGAATAAAAAACCTTCACAGCTGAAGACTAGCTGCACATGACATGCAGGGAGAGTAGAACTGCAAGTGGATACGGTGGCTACCATTGCTGAGGCAGTCGAAGGAAAAGGATGATACTTTCTTTACTTGAACTGGAGAGGTCACAAACAGATGGAGTAAAGCATTTAGAAATTTTTGAAGAAAGTGGACAATCAAAAGGTAAAGTTGGTGATGCTGGAAGAACATGTGGTGTGCACCAGTGTCCCAGCGACACCTGGGAAAAAAGAAGGCAGTTCTGAAAAGCTTTCACATTGAAATGGGAATCTGGATATCAGTTTTCTGTTCACAAGATATAACTTGTCACAGTACTACTAGTAATTTTCCTTTCAGTGATAAATAATATATGTTTCTATCAAAGTTAGTTTTCAGGAGGGTTTTTCTGATACCACAAACTCCTTAAAGCTTTGTAATCAGAATGTAAATGTGCCCTGGAGAGGATTGCCTCTCCTAGGCTATAAAGCTAGCATAATTTAGTTGAAATTCAGAAACCTTATTTAGAAAGAATTTTCCTCTTACTTCTTTTCTCTGTTACTCTTGCAAGAAGTAATAGCTGTTACACTAGCAATTATTACAGGGAATTATAAAAATTAAAGCCTTTGCCTCTTAGTTCTGCTTTTGTGTTACGTTTGAGTTTGTTTGTGTAAAAAAATCAGAGATAAATGCTGCAGGGATGGGGTGAAAGAAGGCTGCTTGACAGTGTGGCCAAAATTGACTTCATTGCTACAGGGTGATATGTGAGTCTTATTACTTTATTCACAAGAAATCATGGGAGAATGGAGAGGCAAAGGAATCCCTGTTTCTGTTACTGCTGATAGGATGGACATGGTAAGTACTAATGTCAGAAATTATCACCTCCGCTCATGAGTAGCCACCACCAGACAGGCTCGTCCTTTAGTGGAGGCAAGAATTGCAACCATTCTGGGTTTCCAGGGATACAGCGTGGGCAAAGTAAGCACCAGTGTAAGGTTATTGTGTTACCCCAGGTGACTGGCTACATTACAGTGTTAAGGTCCATTTCATGTCTTAATACATCCAGTCTTCAAAAACACCCACATTAACACATTAGCTAATCTGTGGATGTGTCTTCATGGGTCACCAGAGAATATTTTAGCCGATAACTTGTGGCTTTTCAGCTAGTACATTTAAGAACTGTAATTGATAATGCTATAGCAATTTCTCATAATTCAGAAATAATGTTTTGATCACCACAGGAAAGAATTACTTTCATGAACTGTAGTCATAACATGTTTTCTAAATGTCATCCCTAGATTCCAAATATTCTCAGCTTGTGCACCATTGCCATATATCTAGGACATACTTTTTTTTCACAAAGAAAAGCAGAAGCATATATAATAAAATAGATTATTGAAAGATTTCGTTCCTTTATGGCAATTTATAAAGTANGGAAAGGGAAAGAATCAGGCCTTTTATGTACATCTCAACCTAACTTCTGATTAAAAAAAAAAGATGACAGCTGAAAAAAACAAACCAAATAACCTTTGTTTACTTGCTTGGAATAAATTGACACCTTTTATGTCTCTACCTTCTAGTTTCTTGTAACTTTCTGGTCTGTGCATTAGGTCTTGTTACAACCTGATGAGATGGGAAACAAAAACCGTAATTTTATTTGTGTAAAGATGAAAGGAGTTTCTGGTTTGTTTTGTTTGGTTGGTTGATTGGTTTTGGTTTGGGTTTTTTTTACAATTTCTTTTAAAATGTTTTAAGTATCATTGAAAACCTTTATCATAATAGTAGATGAACATGCCTAATTCATTAAAATTCATTAAGAGCTTTGAAAGATATTGTCATTAGAAGTTGTTTACATTTTTAGAAACCAATACTAATTCAGTAGGTTGCTGCTATACTCTTTTCTGTTAAAACATTTCATATAAACTTAATTACAAAAGGCTTGATTTATTAATGTAATTGTGAATCACCTCCTCCACAACAGTTTACAGAGATTCTCTCAGTACTGGTCTCCTCCTGCATTGTGTCATTAGTGAAAGAGCCCACTGTTTTACATTTCCTGCTGCCTAACACAGTTTTCTCTTTGTCTTTGTGTTCAGTTAATTTCAAAACTCAACTGAAAAGTTTTTTGTCCATGGCCAGGACCTCTGAGTATAATGGGACAAGAAACTAAATGAAACTTTTTTTTTTTAATCAAATGTTGTGTGTGGATCTCTCTTAGAAGAGAAAAACATCAATGAGTATTACAGCAAAGGTTGTGTAAAAGCATTAATATTGGCAGAGTTGCAAGTGTGCTCATAGGTAATTTTGGAGAAATAGATTTCAGGTGTGTGCACTGTACATTGACAGTCAGCACTGGAAACATACGGAAGATCCTAGCCAAAATAGGTAGAAGCGTGGGAACTGGCTGAATATGTACTGCCTGTTCCATACAAGTGCTAATAGTTTCACAGATTTCATCATTAAAATGTCATTAATGAAAGGACTGTCCTGGGTTCATCTGAAACAGCGTTAACTTTCTTCACAGTAGCTAGTGTGAGGCTATGTTTTGGATTTGTGTTGAGAAGAAAGCTGATAACATACCGATGATGATAGCTGGTGCCAGGACAGTCAAGGACTTTTCAGCTTCTCTGATTTCTATTAGGGATTGAAGGCTAAACAGATTAGATACTGACACTGCAATTTTAGTTTGTTATTTTTCTGATACAAAATAATGTTAGAAACTTAGCTTTGTTCTTGGGCTTCCTTTCTACGGCATAATCATAGTTGCCATGTTATCTTGTCTAGCTACCAGTTACCTTATTTAACCACTTAAAATGTGCTTTTTGGGTTTTCCGTTTTATTTTTGATGTGAGATCTTTGTGGGGTTTTTTTGCAAGCTACAATTGAAACATAAAATGATATATTCTTAATTATAAAGGGTTTCATTTTTGCTATGGCCACTTGAATCTGCTATTGCAGAGAAAGTATTAAACCATTTTACCTTTTGTTCAGACTGCTGAAGGTTTAAATCATTCAAAGAAATAGCACTAGTAACAGCAAGAGTTTCCTGCAGGACATGTCTGACCTAGACAAGGAAGGTGGTAGACTCTATCTCTTCTGAAAATTCACTTAGTTGCACAGAAAAAAAAAGACTTGTTTTTCATTTTGGCCAGACTCTTAAGATGTCACTGAATGACATGTCCCTAAACAATGATCTACCACCGAAAACTGTGATCTAGAAGTGCACTTAAGTGTTTCTTGTAGATGGGAACACTGTTAATGAAGTTAGTAAAACTGTCGAGAAAAATCAAAAGCTGTGCTGAAGCAATTTGAGTCAAAAGTTCATAAGGAATCTCAAATATGTATGGAAAAGACTAGAAAGAAGCTAAGGCTTTCTCCTCCAGGGCTGCTAAGCTTTTGAATTTCTTGAAATGTCACTGATCTTGAGAGCAGTACTGCATTTATTATTATTTTATTATATTAAATTTCACACAAAAATAAACTTATTGATGTAGAATCTATCATGTATATTTTTCTACTGATATTTCACTGTGAGTTTTACAAATAAGAGGAGAAATTTTGGATTCTTTAAAAACCTCAGTGGTACGCGTTGTTTCCACACCCTGAGTTAGCCAGAGGTGAGAAGTGTGCCGACTGTCCAATGATTCATTTAATATAATTATTTCTGGCTTTATTAACTGCTTCAAGCAGACATTCCAAAACTAGTCTGTATAACTTGTAAATAAATACCTTGACCTGAAACTTGTTTGTTTGCTAGACCCCTAGAGGTCTACCAGTCCACTCTCTGCTCACAGCAGGTCCAACCACATTAGGTTGTTCAGAGCCTCAGCCACATGAGCTTTAAGGGATGGAGAATTCAGAACCAGGTTTAATGATAAAGTGCTGGCGTAGGGGGTCTGCAGGGGCTGCCCTGTGCCGGATGCCCCAGGAGAGACCCTGGTGAGGCAGGGTTGTCCCTGCAGCCCCTGGGAAAGCCCCAGGTTGGAGCAGGGAAATAGGTGAGGAGGAAGGAGCAGCAAAGAGGAACTGGGATGGACTGACTGCAGCCCCCCATTCCCCAGCCCACTGTGACCCTCAGAAGAGATAGAGGAGTCAGGGATGAAGGGGTGAAGGTGAGCCTAGGAAAACAGGAGGGGGGAGAAAGGTGGTGTGTGAATTTTTAGTTTTGTTTCTCACTACTGAAGTCTATTATAATTGTCAATAATTTACATTAATTTTTCCCCGTGATGGTAATTAGTAAGTGATGTCCCTGTCATTATCTCAACACATGAGACTTTTCATCCTTTTATCTTCCCCTGTCCCGCTGAAAAAGAGGAAAGAGTGGCTGGGTGGGCATCTGTCCCTTTGAGAAGGTGAACTCACTGCATCACCCTTCAAGATAGATGTAGATATAGCGATTATATTCCCCTTACACTTCCTCTTCTTAAGGCAGAGCAAGTCTCTTACTCACCCATGTGACCCTCTGCTGGAATCACTCCAGAGCATTACCTCTTTTGTACTGGGGAGTCTGAAACTGGAGGTAGTTTCCAGATGTGTTTTTGTAAGTGCCTGTTGTTACTGAACTGGGACATGTTATATGTTAATGTTATATTTTGACTAACTTTAAAAGCTAACATCATAATTTATTTGAAAGACTTTTGCGTTTGTATGTTCTCTGACACAGAAAATGGAGATGGAGAAAATTCAAAATCGCACTTGCATGTGGGTTGACAGGGAAAAACAGTATGAAGACATGGAATAATAAATTGTGAAGGTCACAAGTAAACACTAATATGATAGCATAGGGGAACTTCATTTCTGTCTTTAGGCTTTAATAAACTTTAAACTATTAAACTACCTTTCTAAAAGGCATCCAAAATGAATACAAAAACTGAAGAGGTATAGAGACTTTACCAGTGTATTTGTTAGATTTTTCATTGTGTAACTAAATTGACCACTTAAAAAAACCAAAAACAAACAAAAAAAAACCCAAAACCCAGACATTGGATCTTGCCATGTACACATCCAGCTATGCTAGAATTTTTTTAATCTCAGGGATCACTTTCACCTGTTGGATTTTGTTTTTCTTTTTGTAGACAAATTAATCTTACAACAAAATACAAAAATGCACTATAAGCAAGTCTGCAGCAAATTCTTATGTAATAATGTGAGCATAACATTTCAGACTTTTTACAGTACTTAACTTAAGGATGCTGGTTGGCTGACATAATGGTATTTTTGGTCATTTCCAGAAAATTGCTAAGTGGTGACCAGACACAAAAAACATTGCTATGTTTTTATTATGTTAGTGTTTCCATTTCTTAAGAGTATTACATCTGTTGGAGAAAAAAAAGATCAACAGCAAAGTGCAAATGTGTATCTCATAGCAACAAAAAATCAGAACAGCTGTCAGAAGATTTTACAGGAAATAATTTACATTTTCAAAGGTATTTTGTTGTTATCTGTTTGTAGTACTATACATACCCATAGTGGACGAGTAGATCAGTTTCCCTGGACAATTTTCTTATTTATTTTTTTAATATATGTATACATAGAATATATATATATTCTATGTTCTGTGTTCTATTCTATGTGTTCTATATATTCTATGTCTATTCCAGTGAAGTATTAGCAGCATTATCTAGTAGCATTAATGTGATTTACCTCCTTACAGGAGAAGGAATCTTCTCTCTTGAAGAGCAATGTTTCCTGCTTCTTTAAGAAAGTAAAATATTCCTGTAGATAATTTTCCATTTTCCAAAGTCATTTCTGAAAGATCTATTGGCAGGAATGGGAGTTCTAAAAATTATTACTGTTGTTGTAAACTTGGAAATTAAACTGTTTCTTTTAGTTCTCTCCTTCTATCGTCTCTCCCCAGGTTATCTGCTGTACATTTCTGGTTTTCAATTTATTGCATCATAATTGTAAACAAATGTGTCATTAATGTTTTTTTACTTAAAAGGTTTCCACCCAAATCCTTCCCTCAGATACGTAGAACTATCTGAAATGCTTATGTTTATTTTACATAGTTTAGATTAGGTTTATTCAAGGCTAGAAATACTGAGCAGTATAATGCATTTGGTTAGCTAATAAAATACAATCGTTTTAATCAAAAATCATATCTTTAAATTTGGAGATTGGATATACAGTTAAAAAAAAAACAACAGGATTTCTCCACCTTGTTAATGTTCTTTCCTTTGCCTTCCAGTAATTAGTTTTCAGTTTCAGCAGTTTTTAGTTCTAGGTTTTTTCCCTCCTGCCCAGTGTTATTTAACTTGTGCACCCCTGTGAAGGACAGAATTTTCTTGTTCAGCGGTTACAGTAGACATGCAGCTACATTGCATTTGTGCTGAAATGAGAGCTAGTCTCCAGGTCTGTTTTCCAGATCTTACATTTGCCTCATTCGGTGGAGTTGAATCCTCTCTACTTAAACAAATTCCACTATTCCAGCGTGTATTTCAGTAAAACAGTACAAGGAGTTGAAAGTCTTTGGGTATCTCTGGATATTTTCACTTAAGGAGGAGATACAGGGAGGTCTGCCTCAGACGCATGACATCAGATGTCATTGTGAGTCCCTTAATCTGTGCCTCTCTGTCACTAAAATCATTGTTGTGCTGCATCGGCGTAACATTTGGGACCGTGAGTTCTAAAATAAATGTTTTTGTTGGTTGAACTTGTTTCTGTCATTAGAAAAAAGGAGTGCCTGATTGAAAACGCTTAAATAATTCCTTAATGTTGTGTAAATGGATAGAGTATTTTCTTCTTGTGTTCATAGTATATATCTTCCAAATTTTTGCTAATTTAATCCGAGGCAGATTTCCATTCATTTTCCTTTCCCTTCAAAAGAAAATAAACCTTCGCTCTGGAATAGCCTGCCTTCTCACTGTCAGGGTCATAAAAATCTTACTTCTCTTCCTTCATAGGAGAATCTCCTTCCTGCTTTCCTACATCTGTTGACTTTCATGTATTTTTCCTCTTCTGTATGGAGGAAACTGACAATGGCACAGGACCTGAGGTGCTTTACAGTGGAGTTTCAGTAGCCACAGTTGTAGCTGCTGTGAGAGTTTGAGTAGTTGTGGTGTGTTGGCACTGAACACCAGCAGCAGATGGGGGTGGAACAACCATAGCAGGAGTCACAGTGTGTGTAACTGTAGCAGACAACAGGCCTGGAATTGCTGAGGTGTCTGTCACAGGGGCAGTAGGTATTGGGATATCACTGGTAACACATTGGATGATTTTTTCAAATAGTTGTTTACCCCTAATAAATTAGAAGATGATGGCCCAACCATGGGTGAAATATATAAATTGACATACATTCGTGAGGTCTAGCAACAGGATAACTATGATAAAAATTCTGGTTTGAACATCCCAAGAGTATTCAAAAACCTCAAAAAGTTTTGCAAATGGTCTGGAAGAGGAGGGGGGAGTGAAAGGAAACATCCTCCCCATAGATTGTCTCTTCACAGAGAAAATATAATTGCTCTAATTGGTGACAACGTACACTAGATGACACCCGCAGCCCAGAAACGAATCATGCAATGCCATTCAGCTCTCTACCCCCTCAGTAAAGATAAGAATTATAAGAATAGCCAATAGCAATGTGTTATTGGTATCACAGCACAGAACATAGCGATACCCTTCAGCAGCAAAATTATTTTCCCAGTGCAACACCTGCAGGTGGTGAGGGTAACCAAACTATCCAGCAGCATACCCAGTATCCAAGGGTCTGTATCACTGAACTCTGCAACCAACTTGCAGAACAACCAATACAGTATTTCCCACAATGAAATCCCAGGAAACATGATGAATGTTTATTGGAAGTTTGTTTAAATACACTCTGGATAAATCTGTCGTTATATCAACCACTCAGGTCTCATGCTGGGCACCAAAAAGGACTGTTGTGGTTTTAAACTCAGCTAGTGGCAAATAAATATCACACAGCCTCTCGCTCACCCTCCTCCCTTCTGGGGNAATATATACAAATGAGTGATACACAGTGCAATGTAGCTATCAACACCTGTTGTTCTTCGACCCACTATTATATTGCTATTACATATTTATCAAAAATTCATTTTGAGGAATAAATTAATATACTAATATTATAACTTTGAAGATGGATCCTGGGCAGCCAAATCATTGAATTTTCTTCAGTCATTACTGAATGGATATCCTAATAATGCCTCCGGTCAACCGTATTTTGTAGATTTATTTCCCCCTCCCCCCCAACAAAGTAGTATATTTCCTTCTGGAATAAGTGTTCTTTGAAATTATGAAACCAAATTGACAAATGATATAGGTGCTGCCTCCCTACTTCATCTCGGTTGTTGTAACAGCATTGAAGCTTTTCGTAAATAATGTCTCAGTCTACCAAAGTAGACTGAGATAAATATTCAGGTTCTCTTGACTTGTTAATGCATCTTCAGTAAAGTTGTGCATTTGTCAAGGGAGACAATACAGTTCTTTATTTTGGTCATTCATTCTGTTTGGAATTTAACCTCAGAGCTGAAATAAAATAAGATGGTCATGGGCTAAGAATTATATATGATTAGTGGAAGAACTTGTTTTCAGAGAGTTAATAAACTGAAGACTTTCTAGATGTCATGCTGACATACACAATAGAAAATAAGAAAATGTATTTATAAGGATCAAGTAAATAAAAAAACCCTTTTTAAAATAAATAGTTCCTTGAGTTGTTGGAAAACTTATGATTTTGTAGGAGGCTAATTTCCAGTACACTTTTTTCTTCTTGTTTTTTGACTTTTTAAGCTAAATTTTACTAAATATTTAGTGTGCCCTCACCCTTCATTAGACAGAAGAAAATGCTCATTCAAGGAGTGATGCAAATGTCATAACACCAAGAAAAATTTCAGTCAGCATCTCTCGTGGCGCAATCAGAAGTATACATTCCCACTGACATTGGCTGCTAGGTGTCTTATTCCCCCCTTTGTTTTTGATGCATAGGTTAATATTTTTTCATGGAATAACAATGATTCAGTATTAATCACCTGTTGAATAACCTGTGTATCCCTAATTCCTGTAGGGTTTTATTTGTTTATTTTAAACTGACATCATACATTTCCCACTTCTCCATCCCCAAATCTGCTGACATTAATAAGGATGTTTTATTATATAAGCAGTAGTGTAACATTTTTCTACATGAAATTTCATAGATGATATGTGTATGTATGTGTATGCATATGATCCTTTTATGTACATAATTTTTAATGTATCATGAAATAGAACCTTTGTAAGAGCTCATGCATTACTATGATTTCTTCTGTAAACTGACAAAATGTTACATAGCATAAAATGTGATGTATGTGTATGTATCTAAATGACTTGAAAAGAATAGAATACCTTGAAAAATCTTGGGAAACCTCCTCTGAACAGTTTAAGACAAACTGCATATGCAGCTAGCCGTGCTTCCTTTGATTAAAAAAAGAAAAGATTATTCAGAAACTTTACCTTCCACCTTGTCACTCACCTAAAAGATTTACTTTAGTCAAAAGTATGTCTTTTAGGTTGCTGAAAAGCTGTATTTTCATCTCAAGATGAGAGTGTATCTCAAGATGCAGTGTAATGTGTACTTATCTTCAGTTCCTTACAGCATCCTGGTTTGATTCAGTTTTTAAACTGGAAATTAGTTACTACTGTGTACATACACATGCTGACCCAATATTTTTTTAATTCCCTGCTCTTTCAGTTAACTGTTAACTCTCTGTTAAGAGAAGGGTAAGAATAAAACCTAATAAGAGTTAAAAAAAATTATAGTCACTCTTACATATTCTTGCGCCCTCTTCCATTCTTGAGAGAGAAAAAAACCAAACAGTATACATCCTCTTAACCAGAAAATAAGAGAAATTAAGGTATCCTGTATGGCTGACTAGTAACTTGGGGCTCTGGAAATTGTTACAGAAAATGTCACAGCTATAATAATTTAACCCAAATAATTTTACAAGTTCTTTTGCTGTGCGAAAACTCTCTCGCTTATGATTCACTTGAAAAAGCAGCAGCAACTAAAACTGAAATGGTTCATTCACTCACACATAAGACATAAGCCTGTGTTCCCTGGTTACTTTTTGATTTGCTAGTGTGTAGCTGGAGAGAGATGGAATGATTTCTGCATACTAGTTGTGCTGTATTTTTTTAAATTTGATGTATGACTTAGATGAAGACATTCTCTAAATTTTGTTAACATGTCAAAGTTTGACCCTCCCATATTTTACCAAATACATCTATTGTAATGTAGTTTCCCTCTTTATCCCTCTTTGCTCTTCTTTTCCATAGGTAAGCACAAAGCCAACAGAAATTTTGAAGTAGAGACTGGATAGTGGTTCTTTAGAAATTAACTAATCCATGGAATATTGCTGCTCACACTCAAGGTAAGTAAGTAGTGAAATAGCCTTTTTTAAGGATTAGCTTGCAGCTGGTTTTGTGAAACCCTATTCAAAGATAAAGAATGTTAAAGGCTGATTTATAGCTTGAAAATAAAACTGAATGCAAATTTCACAGTTTGCAAATAAGGCTGAGATCAATATATTTTGAAATAATTAAAATATGCTACATAAATTACTGTTTAAATTTGCTTTCTATCACAGTACGTTCAAGGTTCCTTTTTGAAATCTTCCAAGAAAAGTAAAGGGTTTTATTTTTTTAAATATACCACATTAGAAATTCACAGAAAACCAAACAATGCAACAAAGTAGATCTTGCTATGGCTATTCATTTATGCATATGTTCTTAGCATATCAGTAGGAAAGTTAGTAGGTACATGACCTAAATGTATTATCTTTGTCATATGACAGAGATTAGCCTACAAGGCTAACTCTCTAACAGTACTTGTCATCTTTTAATAAAACACAATGTTCTTGCATTTCTCAGTTGTTATTTTCTCAGAATCTGAAGGGACATTTCTAATTTATACCTTGAAAGTAAACACTACGGATTCTAAAAGGACAGAAACTTCAGAATATGACTGTAATCTAAGAGTGTTGCTTTTGATATTCTGGGTATTTTAAGAAGATTAATTTCTGTCTTTTATATCTGCAAAGACTTAAAGTCAGAAACAGGGATTTAAATCCAAAATGCCTTTGAAATACATCATGCTGTTATGAAATAACATAATTGTACCTTCTCTGTATGATGTGAAAGCTAAACCAACAAGGCATATTGCTTTCTCCAGAAAACCTGACTTTCTGTTAGCCTGACCCAGAAAGAATGATATTTGAGGAAAGCAGCATGTCTCTAATGAACACAACAGTTGTCTTATTTTGGTTTTATTTTTGCCTTTCTGGTGATCCATAGCAGGTTTGTCTAATCCTAATTTTGCAGTGACCTCAACTCTGTCTGTAGAATGTTTTATTTTATTTTTTTTTCATTTGGACAGTATTTCCTACTTAGATTTTTTTAGAAATAGTCAAAAGTTAACTGCTATTCTCTGCAGGCACTGTTTCCATCTCTCTCTGTATAGGTTCTCACTGTGGAATGAAAAATTGTTCTGGAAATATTCCCGGGTTCTGGGGAAAATGTATTGATATTTTAATGGAGGTGGTGTCCTTTCAAATTTGTCAAATTTGGTGCAAACCTTAGAATTGTTCTTCCAGCTCCAAATATAACAAAAATCTCAAAGAGTCTTCTAAAAATGTTATGTATTTTAATACCCTAAATAGAAAGCATATACTCATTGTAAATCATTATTTTTTATTGTTATTATCGCTAACATCCAATTTCATTCTAACAACATGGTACAAACATTAACATGACACTTCTTACAGTTCTTGGGAAAGCCAATGAATAAAAAATAATTAAGAAAAATTATTATTTGGTAGTATTTACAGAATATATTCCTTGTTCTTTAATTACAACTGAGATATTATTTCCCGTTATATTTCTGCTGATATTTTGTGGACGGTTATTAGGAATTTGTGGATATGTGTGGCTGGTAAAAAAAGTTTAATTGGTTAAAAGCTAGACTTACCCATTTAGGGGTAAAAGCACTGTATCACATGTGTTTCCAGACAGCATTGCACGAGTTTGTGTAAAAAAAATTGTCAGCTGAGAAGCTGAATGATTAATTATGCAGAAGAAATGCAAGGAAACTGTAAGCTTTGCATGAGCAATCTGCAAATTGAAGGTGAAATATATTCACTCTGTAATTAATATCTCCATCTTAGTGATTAACACAGATAAGTGATTGGCCAAAATTCACAAAAGGCATTGATGATAGAGATAGAATAGAGGTGATTATCTCTAGAACTTGCAATGCACAGTTGCTGTTAGACTAGACAACCCTTACAGTTTACAAGCATAACACCTGTAGAAGGTGTATATAATACTTACAGAAGGAATTTTCTGTTGTTATCAGCTTCTTCCTGCTCACATTCTTACCTGTAGCAAACCTATCAATAGAGAGTGTCCCATGCATCATCTTATAGCTTTCACAATTTAGTGTTAAATTTTTTTACTCATTTAAGTTATAACAATTTTTGAAAAATTCAGGAAAGTTCTTTTCTTCACAAGGAAACCTAGGATGCTGTCATGGTAGCCTCCTTGAGTGCACAGTAATTTCTACTCATCTTAACTGTCCTGAGACCTACTTTTGAATAAATTTTCCTTTTTTAATTTTTTTACTTAAAAGCAAAAATTAATTGAGGGCCTTAGTATGTTAAAAATGTTATACAATGATATTCTGTTTTTCAAGGTTCTGTACTTTCGTCTGCATCTCTTAATTACTAATTCTGCATATGGCATTTATGACAAAATTAATATTAAAAACTATTTGCTAAGTCCTAAAAAAACTGTTCTAATAGTCTCCCGTAGGCCTTCATTATGCCTTATAACTTCATGTTATACTGCACAGAAGCATAATTAAAAAATGTCAGAACTTGGAACTCTCAAATACATGCTTTCTTGGGGATGAGAATGTAGCACGATAAATGACCTAACAAGAGTGTATCCAAGCTGCTTGGCTGATGTCCAGTTTGAAGATAAACTATAAAAGGCTATTGGCTGGTTTCGGTCTTCCTTGTTTGTTTTTTTTTTTTTTTTTTTTTTTTTTTTTTTTTTTTTTTTCTTTTTTTTTTTTTTTTTTTAATGCTACTGTTCTGAGGCTAAATTCTGTGATCTTTTAGAAAGCTGTATGCAAAATTCATTTCATGCTACATTGTGACATTTTTGAATGAGAAGAGAAAGCATTAAATGACTGAAGTGTGACTCATTTAGAGGTTTGTGTTACTATTCTTACAAAAAGGCTGTATTGTGATGAAATGATGAAGGGTCAGAGCTTTAAAGTAAATTCACTTCCTATAACTTTTTAGGTCACTTCCTGACTTCTGCATAAAAGTATCTCATTGAAGAGGAATATGTTTCTAGAAAGGTATATATTTTATTTTATTAAAATATTTCCTTTTATGTATCAGTGTAGTTTTCAAAGAATAAGAAATAGTAGGCAATAGCATTGTGGTAAAAAGCGTATATATAAAGCCCAGAAAAGTTTTACATCTACATTTGGAATATCATCAACATAACAATTTCTAATCTTCAAGTAGTAATGAAAACAATTCGTATTCATTGTCATCAAAACATCTAAAAGAACACAAAAATGACACTTTCATTTTTGCTTGTGGCTGAAAGTGTAAAATTTTGTAGAAAAAAGCATAAAGCTCTTCACAAAACTAATATATAGTGATCTTAAAGCATAGGTTTAATCATGTCTTATTATATTATTTGCAAGAATTTACCCTTGTCCTATTCTGACTAAGGCATGCAAACCAGGAAGGAGCAATACTCTGTATGTAATAGCTTTCATTCTATTTAGAGTCAACCAAATGTAACAGATTTATTTGTTTATTTATAAATTTTAAACTCCTCTGATTTTGTTCCTCTGTTTTTATTTTGGCATCAGATGATATGCTGTCACCTAAGCAAATCTCCTTTCCTTTTCTGTTGAGTCTGCCAACACAGTTGCTACTCTAATTAGTACTGATAACAATTTTTGTGTGTGCATACTTATGATGCGAGTACTTATTCACTGGGCAGTTGTCCAAGGCAATAAAGTGATTTTATGTAAACCACGAACAGGACATTAAATGATGAAGATTTCTCATATTGACTACAGACTAAATTTGGATGTAAGATACCTGCAGAGTCATGGTCTTGTTTATATATTTTGTTTATTCTGATGATGTCCATTTCTAAAATGGGGCTTGACTGTGTCTATCACATAGTTTTGAATTGGAGTTTAATATGCTGTTATTTGTCTAAAAGTTGTCTTTTGACAACATGTTTCTGTTTCAGAAAGCTTAGTGATGAAAGTTCTCCACACAACGTAGATGCTGATCTTTTAGCTGGAATCTGTAAAGGACAAACTGGCTTGAAAATGAGACATTCTTTTGGTGACACTTCAGTAGGATTCTTCTCTCAGTACAGAAAGATCAGATTTCAAGGCTTGAGGAGGGGCAACTGTGTCATCCAAACATGGATGGGAACATTTGTTGACTTCAGGCAATTAGCCCCTGGGGTTAGAGTTGAGCACATAAATGCACTCTGAAGTCTTTCGTGACAGATGAGGACAGTTGTTCTTCTGCAGCCTGGAGTTGTCTCTTTTGCGTCCCACTGAAATATTAAGAGCATGAACCATAATCTGGGGTGCTATTTGGTACCTCAGTCCCTGCAAGGGTCCTGACAGATCTGCCTCTGCTCTTGTATTTGGAATAGAGGAGCTCATGATTTGGCTGAATTTTCCATAAAAAAAAAAAAAA
>VZTO01018147.1:15297-41852 GCA_013400615.1 Syrrhaptes paradoxus | reverse complement strand
TCTGACAGTGTTTGAATATCAAATTAACTTTCAGTATTTTAAGTGAATACTTTTTAAACTAGAATTAGATGTCATANTCAAGCGGGAAATTAAACAAGTATTTAACTTATCTGCAGAAGAAATGACCAACCTGATTAATCAGATGTTAAAATACTAGAAGAAATAAGTCTGCTGAAAGGATTAGTAGTGACAGTAGGGATCAATACAGCTAAAAGATAAGACTTCTCAAGATACCTTTTATTCACTTCAATTAATAGTGAAAGTCCCAATCAACTCTAATCAGAATTGGAAAAACATCGTACTTTTGAACACCGAAATCTAAAAGAAACAATTTCAATACTCAATATCAAAAACAATTCCTTAACAATTCTGCAGTAGTGTAGTAGGAAAGTGTTATTTAATAGGCTTTTTCCACCTTCTACTGCCATGATTTCTGACAGGTGTAATCAAAACCAGAAAATTTGGATTATTTTTCCCTGTAGGTGGAAAGGGGACAGTCACTTCATATTTTATTAATCGAGAAAAAGGAGCACACTTGTTTGCAGTGTGTTTATCTCATTTCATAAAGGCCCTTAGCACAGCAGCAGTTCAAAATATTTCAGTGTAGCTAGCTGTGTTCATCCATTTTAAGTTTCTCTTCAGTAAATAAATAGAAGACAGGGTCATGATTACTTTTACAAGAATAACCAGCACTGCACCTCGAAGTGAGCTATTTTTAGTATTTATTACATTAATTACATTTTATGAATGTACATTACCAAATCATACACTGTGAATTGGAAGTCAATTTAAAGTTACATTGCTTTCACATTGAGTGAGAAAATAATGGATTTTCACATCAAGAGTTGGCAGAGTCTATTGGCATCACAGGCTAAACCATTCTAATAGAAAAGGTATTGATTGGAAATCCTGAAACTTTTCTTCCTTGAAGTGAGCTATAGGATGATAAAAATTGAGAATAAAATAAAATTTAAGAATGATNTCATTCTCTCACTCTGGAACCAGGGCTACCATAGACATCAAAGATTCAGCATCCTACTGATCACACTAAGAGCTGAGCATCTGTATTTTTTCTGTTTTAAAAACTGTACTTGGTGATGACGTAGGCAATGTATTTTTTAAAGCAAAACTTTGAATTTAACAGATGAAACAAAGCCAACAAGGAAAAAATATTTTTAAACAATTCAGAAAATTTTAAGTGTCTTTTTAGTTTCATTTAACCAACTAAACTAAACATACATTATGAAAATTAAATAAGAGTTCTTAAATTACATGAACACACAGAAAATAATGATTTACCCTGGTGTCACTTCATTTATTAGAACATCACTTTCAGTCAATTCAGGGAAGCCGGATTTTCAAAGAAATGGAAACCTACGATGTTTGCATAGTAACTATCATATTATTCAATGGTGTCTTAAACAGGAATTTGTTTTATTTCCTGTCTCTTTTTTTTTTTTTTCTTCCCATCTCCAATTTCTCCATAGGGCTGACCTGAACATCTAGGATATTTGGACATCTAGGAAAATATCTCTACAGTATTTTTTTCATTGTTCTGTAGTTAGAATCCTTCAAGTATACAACCTTTAATCACTAGCCTAGTGACTACCTCCTCCGAATATTTTGTTACCCTCTGAAATCTCACATTGTGTTTAATAAACCACTTATAAGATACAGATGAATGTATGTACCACTACCAATCTCTACAGCATTTGTCACAGTGTCGAAGCACACAATAATTAGGTGTGAAGAGAGCACTTCAGCTCATTTCTGTGTTCCAGAGAACCCTGTTAAAGTGCTATACTGCAAACTGCTCTGATATGATAGGGAGGAGTTATATAAATCCTGAAGTTATCACATCACATATAACAGATGCTTCACGCCAGAGGTGATAAAGATATGTCTAACAGAGGCAAGCTAGTACCAGAACTGAAAATGATATAACCATATTAGGTGGAAGCAATTTATTAACATGGCTAAGCTACTGTCTCGATGATACAAGCTAGCTCAGGTGTCTCTATATTACTGTTTTTCAGAAGAGACATGTTGAATGACAGTTTGGTAAAACTGGCATAACTGTAATTCCTTACTTGTCATTCCTGTCCTTTCCTTTACATAGCATGCTTTTTGGAGCAGCATTTCCACTCGTAAATATAAGTACATTGTCTAATATGGCATGGATATGACTGTGGGTAGGAAGGTATGTACAACTGCAACATAAACTTACAAGGTGCAATATTCAAAGGGAGTCAGATCTCCTCTACTAGTGTGACATTAAAAATGGGTTTAAATGTCCTTAGCCTTATTGGGCAATACCATTACAGTAAATGTCAGTTCTGTTCTTACTTTATAATAAAAATTAAAAAATCTAATGAAAAATGTGGAGGCACTCACTAGCTGGTAGTTGAAGCACATTTATAACCACTTTTGAAGATCTGATCACAGCTCAGTTACCCTCACAGCTTAGTTTGATGAAAGTTTGACCACACACCTCCAGTGGACCAACTTGAAAGCGAGTCATGGTTGCTCAGAATAATTAGAACCTTGATTTTGCTTTTCATAACAAGAATCTGGCAATATGTCATTTTGTTTCCTATGAAAGGATATAATGACTTTTTTACTAGACTAAGCAAAATGTAGGTTGTTATGTTTTATTTCACGTCTAGGACATAGTATCTGGTGCATACATAGCCTCTCATGTGACTTTCTGTAAAGCTTCAGAAAAATTTAGTGCTGTACAAAAACAAGCTGCTACCTTAGTATTTCTCTTTTTCTTTTCTTTCTGTTTTCCCACTTACATCTCAAGCTCATGCACAGTCTTTTGCATGCTACCTTGGAAACTAACTCTAAATTACTCCCTTACAAGTCTATAAAACTCCAGCTGCTTATGTTTTCAGAATGTGTAGAATTCAAAGTGTGCCATTCCCACAGTACAGTCATAATGACTATTGAAAGATGTTATGGTACACTCATTCTAGCACCTAATAGGCATTAGTTTACTAAAACATGCTAATGCAATCACAGGCAGTCATCCAATCATAGCCCTCTTCTTACAGTGTAAGCTCTTTGCAGAAAGGACTTTGTCTGCAAAGTACCTGGCAGACAGGCATTGCGGAATGCTGAACCCTCAGGACAGATTTGGGTTCTTCAGTAAGACAACAATACAAGTTACTGAAAGACAATAATTATCTGGATAATTAAAAACAAATAAACACGGAACTTTCTGTATCTATGCTCAGTTTGGACCCCAAGCACTAAAGCACAGGTATCAGTGCGGAAAAGCACATTTCTATTTGTTTACCATGCATATAGAATATATATTTATATTAACATTTCAATCAGATGAAAACAAGACTTAAGGATTAGTTTAGAGAGACAGTTCTTAAAAAAGTGCAAAACTTGGGAGGACTACAGTAAGCAGCAGACACTGTCATCTCTGTCTGAGTAGGAAAGAAAAGGAAAACCAGACCAGAGGAGCAGACTTCACTCCATTCACTGGTCATTCCTTCTGTAAAATGTAGTATCCAACTGAAAGACTACAGACACAATTTGTCAGGAGCTAAACAAGTTTTGAGTATGTCCTTGTACAGCTAGTATTTACATCTGCGCTCTTCATTTTTAAAAGAGTAACACTGTCACCTACTAAGACATCCTACCTTTTTTGGCTTTCATGACTAGTATTTTTCCTGGAGAAATTATTTTTTAGTTTTTATTTTTATACAATGCTTCAACTAATTCAATCATAGCTGTTTACCATAGAAGAAAGAACTAAATATCCTTTGGATTAAAGAAACAGACCTTTTTTTTAACCTTAGTCTGCTTTCCCATTTTATTTCTTTCCTTTTTTCTCCCTTTCTTTCCTGTCATGAAAGTTTGCTTTAACAATTAAACTTTACATTTTCTGGATTCCACACACATTTCAGCATCTCTAACGGGACTAAATTCAATGGTACAATGCTACAATTCAACAAAGTATGACAGAAGTTCACATGAATTCATGCCTAAACAAAGATTAAATCTTAGTGTGCTCACTCCTACAAGCTTCTCAGTTGCCTCAGAACAAGATCCTAGCAGCCCAGGGCCCCATGTTGACTACTTTTTAAGTACAGAATTCTACAGTATATACACCTAAAAATCAATGAATCAGTCAAACAAACAACAAAAATATTAGGACAGTCTTACAGTCCTACAAGACCATTTAGAAGCTAAGAATGGGAAGAGAACTTACGTAGCTCACACCATATTTTTATTACTCATTTGCTTACAGTGTTAGTTGAGTTTCCATTTAAATGTAAGCCACTGTCAAAGAGAGGTGATGAAGCTCCACTGCTGTGATCACTGGATGGTCCAAGGGAACCTGGAAATCAGATAATGAAAAATAATTGCTTATATTAAAAATGTTTTTATATATCAGGCAATACTTACTCCAGCTGTAAAACACAGGAAGAATTTTTAATATAAATCACCAAACTAAAACAGAAGTACCACTTGCATTTTAGAATAAGAGCCAAAAAAATATCTAACCATATGCTATATTTTATGTCTAGAAAAAAAATGGTAGATGTCATTTTATAGAGGCTGTGCTCATGGGAACTACTTGCATACTTAACTGTTTGCTGGATTAAGCCTTTTTTCAGTGAGAATGAAATATTCAGGACCAAGTAAGAAATTCAGTTACACAAATACTACTAATTTGATTAATACATTCCCTGTTGACTGTTGAAAGAGACCTTAGAGTAAAACCATGGATTTATAAACAAAGCAAATATGAAACTCTGAGGAAAGTGCTAACTTTACTGTCTCTAACACTTTATTAATGGTATTAATGGATATATCTTTTTTTTTTTTTAATACCACTTACTTTCAAGAATGATGCACCTTCTCAAACAGAAATTAAAAGCAGTCATCTTGAAATGTTTATACTATGTTAAGATGTTAAGGTTACATAGGTCTACTCTTCAAGATATCTCCTCCTTTAGCAGCTATGTGCATCATGATGCTGCTTTAGTGTTAAAGTGACTCCAGGAAAATTTAATACTTTTGTAACACACAATAATGCTTAAACGTAAAATGTTAACATCTAGAATCAATAATATACATTACTGTCAGACAACACTTGGTCTTACCAAAAAAAGCATATAAAATCAATTTCACAGCATTATATTCATCATCACTGAAAATTCATTCTTCCATCTGAAGAAGTCACCTGAAATTGCCTGTAAATCATTTCACATTAATAGGGCTGTCAAGTCTAACATCATGAAAGTCACAAAGTCATTCATAGTCATATATTTTTTTACATCTCCTCCATGTATCTGAAAATTTTAGCAAAATGGAACTTCATTCAACAAATGCTCATTTTCTCCATAACAAATCTGTCAGTTCAGTGCTGAGGTCTCTGAATTATACTCTGAATTCTGAAGTTTCAGCATATTTTCATTTGGAGTTCTTTCTGTACAGTGTTAGATGATGTCAGCAGAAGGAATTTTTATGCTTTGCTTGTATGGGTCTAACCCAAGCACTGACTTTAGTAGGTAGCTACATTTTGTAGCTAATATATATGTACAGTAGAGCACAAAAATCTATGTTCAGACTCATAGATGACCACAGTGACTTGATGAAACAGAAGATAATTTATATATTTTTAATATAAGAATAATGAAATAAGAAAGTTGGCATTAAATTCTCCCCTGAAGAGTCGTCTGTAGGGGAATTCCATTGTCTCTGGCAGCAGACAACTATGACAGGTCCATGAGTCAAGCAGATTCTTAAACTGGAATTATCCCACCTCTTCAGCAATTTGAGCATACAAAAAGACATGAATTTAGGTATTTTCAAGTCTCTAAATCCAGCTCTTACCATAATAGAAAATACTACTTTTTTTTTTTTTTAACTACAGAAAACTGAGATCCATTGCAGGGGAAAGCTAAGAATAAGAGGTTAAGGAATAAATTTTTCTCCTCCCACAGTGCCCCTGCAGACTTGCTTTTCAGTTCAGCAGCTTTTTTTTGATTTTTGAGTCACAACAAACTACGCAGACTCTTTCAGGCTATGCCACCTCCACCACTTGACTCCAAGTAAGTTCATAAGTCTTTTAGTCTTCTCCTTGACTATTCTGCCTCACTTACTAATGGACTGCTCCTTCATGGACTCATTCAGCATTTTAGAAGCTCCCCCTGTATACACTCAACTGCTTTCATGAGGGTGCAATAATCTCATCCCTCCAAGGAGCTCCGTTGTCTCCCCACATGGCAGCCCTAAAGGAATCAGGTAGTCTTTCCTCCCTGTTCTTAGAACAAAACACAGTATGTACACACACACGATATACATTATACAAAATATATTAACACAAAATAAATCTTGTACTATCTGCTTCTGTAGCCCTTGCTGAAGTAGATGAGACTCCAAATCAAGTGTTAGGTACCAGTCCAAACTCTGGAACATTAGTTCAAAAAAGACTGTCAAAACAAATTGTTTATGTAAAATAAAATATCTGCTACAGGTAACTCCGCCCTCCATGACTACAATACAGTATCCTGATGGGTACTGATGCCAGAAAAAAAGGTATTTGGTAGGTTGTGAGATTTCCAGCAACCATTATTGCCTAGCTCTCCTCTTATCCCACATAAATCATAGTCAGACAGCCAGCCTATGAGACATGCAAGCCTACACTATAAGATTCATCATCTGTTTAATTTGCTTATTCTCAGCTGTGGTGTTTTTGCTCTTTTGAGAAGGCTGGGTCACAAAGGATCCTGTGGGTGAGAAGACCTTTGCCTGATCTTTACCTGAGCCATAGCTAAGTATGCTCAGAGAAAATAAAAACTTATTTGTAAGGTGAGAAGGGGCCACACAGTGAGAGAGAGAGAAAGCAAGGATATAGGAGTCTGCAAGAGACTGAGACCCCCCTGGGAGTAGTAGGAAAAAGACAGGCAGAACTCTGAGGAGAGGGAAACAAACTTTGTAAAGATTGGAGGGGATTTTGCAGAGCTAGCAGTAACTCAGGCAATCACCAAGCTAGCTGACACTAAACCTAAAGCAATAACTCATTCGCAGTGGTACAGGTAAGAGTTGTTTATAGATCCTTTTATAGTCTCTTTTGGCAGAATCACTGAGATTTTTCAAATTAAAAAGTTAGGTATTGTGCTACTTATTTTAATAAAGCCTAGATTTTATTTTTAACTTTAAAGCCTTATGATTTCTAGACCTAGAAATGTCTCTATTGAAGTTCTGGTCAACTCAGAGTCCCAAGAACAGCTGGTTGTTTATTTCAGTCAGTGAATTACACTAATTCTCTAAATAACAAACAAAACCCCCAAAATGCAGGACAGCAGAAAAATGTACAGCAAGTAATCAGCAAGACTTTATCCTTTAGAATTTGTCTTATGATCATCATTCCTATTAAATGATAATGCAGACCTCTTGTGTATAAATAAAATACAATTTATCTGACTTTTAATTATGTCATAGACAAAAAGCCCATTCTAGAACAACCGCAAAATTAAAATCAAATAAAACACTCATGGTAATTTTTAATTACACTGCAAGCTTTGCAACTTTAGAATATTCTGATAACCTGGCATAAACACCAAAATAAATAACTCTGAAGTGAGCCTGTTTTACCAGAAAACATCCTGAAGGGTCTTCCCAGCAACAGTGAAACTTATCTAAAAGGGTCTCACAAGCCCTGCTCAGCTCTGGGATGGGCAATGGACTTAGCTCCAGGGAATCCTTAATGAAAACACCCAAGAGCTGATGCCATGATTATTCTGTAACAAGCTAACAAATAACCCTCATAGCCACTAAGAACTTCTTGACCCAGCTCCATAAAACAAAATTCCATCCTTCGGTTTTCAGAAACACAAATCTTCTCTCTAGCTGAAAGTGACCTTAGAGCAGGGGATGAGGAATCATCCTAGCCATGGAGCCACATAACTCAATGAAACAGACAGTTAACAACCTTACTGGCCCATGCTAGCTTCTGATCCAGGCCTGACTTTTTTTTGAGAAAGAAGTATTTGCCCTATGCAAAATTATGCCATGCATTCTGCAATATTTGATAAAATTGTTTATCAAATTCCTGTGGCAAAGAATATTTCCTGGCATAATTTAATGTACTATTATGGACAGGGCCAAGAGTACCAGGTAGGTGTGAAAGAGACAATGATCAATACTGGCATCCTACCCTGGGTTAGGGCCTCCTCCAAACTGCAGAAACAAGCAGTCCTTGTCTCTTCCTGAAGCACCAGTTATTCAGCATCTGTGTCTAAACCCATGCCAAATCCTATATTTTTTCACAATGCATGAAAGAGCAACACAACCAGAAAAACGTGGTGAGGATTGTAGGCAGATGTGACATCTTGTGCTTTTGCTAGCCACGGCAGGAGACAGTGTAGGGAAAGAAGAGGTATGAGAAGGAAGATGCTACTCCTGATGAGGTACTTATAAGAAATAGTACTAATACTGGTTAATAGGAAGAGACAGTATGGCTGCATTTGAAGAGAACACACTGCAGTACGAAAAATGCCAGCATAGCAACTCATCTGACTGAACGCTTGAAGGTAGGCGACAATACGTGTGAGTCTTCTGCCATGCCAGGAAAGGCCAAGATACTCCAGACTTACGCACACACACACTTAAATCTTGCTTGCAATGTGAGTTGGGAAGCACTTTGTTGCATAGTAAAATTGCTACTTAGCTTGTTATATGTGTCAGTGGTGCTTTGTGACTGGAATTCTCTTTTGTGCATGGGTTTGTGAAAAGCACTTATTGAAATGGGGTGCTTTGTCCCCATTCACGCCATTCTCCTTAACTTCAGTGTATGGCCCTAAACCAGACTTATTTTCCTTAATTTTCTACACCTTCTTTGTTTATTTCCTCACCACAAGAATGAGTATTTTTGTCAAGACACTTACCAAAGCTCATCTGACTCCCTGAGCTTGGTTTCAGCCTGTATTGGATGGCTGAACAGAACATCTAGAGAGAAGGCAAGCTGTGCTGAGGTCCAGGTTCAGTTCAGAAGAAGGCTAATTTCTTAAGTTCCTCAGCTGTCTCATGGTACTCAGCAAGTTGTTTTGTTGAGCATGTAGTATAGTACTGACGATGTGGGATAAAGCACAGGACTGGGCAGGGTAGTATAATGCTTGTCAAAGATTTCCTCGTGCTCTGTGTAAAGGAGGCAGCTCTAATAAGCTAGCCAAAATCAGCAGTTTGTATCCAAAGTGTCAATTTAAGAAGCATTGTTTCTCTGCTGTGCTTGTTGATAGTCTGTGACAGCTTGTCTAAAATGGCACTGTCTTCCCCATTCCAAACAGGTTTTCTTTGAACAACAGTAATCAGGGGCAGACTCTGAATGGTGCTAGCTGGCCACAGGCCATGAAACAGGACCTCTGAAATAGAATGAAGATTTTTGTAAAATGAAAGTTCCTGGTTCAAGTGTTTATAGAGGCTATATACCTACAGAAGCTTTCCACACGCGTTTGGTCACACAGAGATAGAAGATTATTCGGTCTCCCTGCTTATCACTGCTTTATTTTTACAGAAATAGCACTTCACAGTCAGGAATGGCTGCCGTGCCTCCCGGTGAGAAAGGCAATGCAGGAGGCACTTAAGTTCCTCTTCTCTGCCATACCAAGAGGCCACCGGTATTCCTGGACCTGCATGAACTCCTGTAAAGGTAGCAGCTCTCTCACATGGAGTGTGCACTGGGTGTAAGTGGCAAGGTTTTGGGAGATGGAGTGGCTCCAGGGGTGGGGGATGATCAGGGGCTGTCCTTTGCCGGACACAGAGGGTTCCAGCTGGATCCAACAGACTCACTGCAGGGTGCAGCTGAGCCTCTCAGACAAGGTAGTGGCACCTCTGGGAAACTATTTACGAAATGACAAAGTGCTGAACTGCAGAGAGAGGAGTGAGGGAAGAAAAAAGCCAGAAAAAATCATATGAACCTCAAATACAGTGGAGAAGGAGAGGGAGGAGGTGCTCCAAGTGTCAGAGCAGAGATTCCCCTTCAGTCCATGGATAGACTGTGGTGAAGCAGGTATTTCCCTGCAGCCCATGGAGGGCCACGTTGGGGCAGATCCCCACATTGTAACCCATAGGGGATCCCACGCTGAAGCAGGGGATATGCCCTGAAGGAAGCTGCAGCCTATGGCGACACATATTGGAGCAGATTTTTCCTGAAGGACCTCAGCCCATGGAGAGGACTCATGCTAGAGCAGTTTGTAAAGGACTGCAGCCAGTAGGAAGGACCTGATCTGGGGCAGGGTAAAAGTGTGAGGAGGAAGGAGCAGCAAAGAGAAATGCCATGCAGTGACTCCAATCCCTCATTCCCCATCCCCCTGTACCACCTGCAGGGGAAGTAGAGGAGTCAGGAATGAAGTTTAGCCTGGCAAAAGGGTTGGGGAGAAGGTGTTGGTTTGATTTATTTGTCTTTGTTCCTCAGTGCCTCAATCTGTTTCAATAGGTAATACATTTAATTAAGATTCCCCAAGTTGAGTCTATTTTGCCCATGATACTAATTAATAAGTGATCTCCCAGTCTCTATCTTGACCCAAGAGCTTTTTCGATCTGTTTTCTGCCCGTGTTCTGTTTGAGGAGGGGGAGTTGAGAGAGCACCTTGGTGGGAGATTAGCTCTTAGCCAAGGTTAACCAACCATAACTGTTAGAGTCCAAATGTGTATGTGATGTCCATTAACACGATCAAAGAAAATTGCTTGTAGAATTGTCATAACTACAAATGAATTTGACCAACAACACAGAAACTACTGTAAGACTCTGCTAGCTTGCCAAAATCATGTCTAAGCTTGGACACAGTTATCCAAGGCATTATAGACCTTAGCCTATAGTTGTCTGACGACCTAGGATAGAAAAGTAGGAAGACCTATAGTTTCATTATAAGGAACGTTGACCAGCCAAAGATCTCCAAAACATGAACAGATTTCTTCAAATTTGGATTCTATTTCCAAATGAAAATGATAGGCAAAAGGAAGTGAAATAATGGTTTTAGCTTGAAATGTACACTGCAGCTTAGCAGAGGCCTGTCAATCTCACTCTTAATAGGTGTAAGAATATAGATGAAAGACAGACGTTCTTCTGACTAGAGCTAGACCTATGAGACCTATGATTACGCTGAAATCAAGAGAAAACAAGTACATAGTTGAGCCCAATTTAAATAAATCCCCAAAGCAAGACATACTCAAAGTCTGTTTTGGTTAATTTGGAAAAAAAATTGTATGTAAGATAAACTGGTGCCAAATTATTTGGTCTGATTAAGTTTGCTGATACATTTATGTACACTTTTCTACTTGCAACATTGATTTCAACCAGAACCACCAAAACTTTCCCTCATCTGCATTGTTCATAAACAATTTACTATTGCTACTGTTAAACTATTCAATTGTTACAACATAAATCTGTTCTCTGACAAAACTGATCAAAATATCAAAGTAATTCATGAAATACGCACAATTAATATTAGTAATTTGCTTGGTAAGTGTCCTGAAAATACCTTTCAGTATGAATGTATGATTCAAATGTTTGCAAACAGTTTTGCACTGTATTCAGGCAAAGCTTCTGTAGAAAAACTTTCAGATATCGCCCATGACTGTACTGCATTTTAATGAGTTTTTCAGTTTTCTTTTGAATAAACCATACAGGAGCAGTCACGCAGTATGCATTAGATTCTTATATGTTATGCAATAAAGTACACATACAATTTTCTATTTCTTCCTGTAAAACACTCAAGTACTGAATTCCCATTTCCATCACTGTCATCTGATTATGAGACTACTGCAAACAGGAAAACAAATTACTCCTAACTGTTAATTTCCTCTTACCTAATGGGAGCTTTAAAAATGATGGAGCTTCCCTGAGGTACTGAACAGTGATGGTAACTTCATCGCCAGCATTTCGCAGTAGGTGTACCTGTCAGTGTGACAAATAACAGCTACTTTAAGCGAAAGAACCGCCAGTTGTGGAAAGCATGTTAGTTACATTGAAATCAACACCTCTGTTGATCAGTAAGAAACTCAGTATGAACATTTCTGACTGGGAACGAAGAATATCTTGAGGGTTAAGCCACACCAACAACAGATAAGAGTAAGCAGGACTAATGGAACAACCTGAATAAACAATTTGGTGAGCAACCTGATTTTATATGCCAGCTGAACATTACTTCCACATAAAAACTAATTTTATGAAACTGGTAAAGGGTAGTAGGGAAATGTGTGCTTATGTAGAAACTATACATTAATTCTGTGTGCATACATATAAATAGACATGTAAATATATATAAATATGTCATACATATCTGGATCTTAAGTACTTGTTTGCATTCAGTTAGATAATGCATTAAGCACATTTTTCTCTTTTAAATATAGTCTTCGGTTTTGTGAATGTCTTCATTATCTGTGAATATTTGCTAACCAGGAGAGAACACATACACACACACGTGTTAAAACGTATTAAAACATCAGAATTTAATTAAATTGATAACACAATACTGCATAAGGAACTATTTTATATGCAGAACTTCAAATACCATCTTCAAATTCCTATTACAGGGCAGAGGTATTCCCCAGTTTCATATCCATGACACTCAAGAAACAGATATTGTGTTTTGTTTGTATGTGGCCTGCACTCAGGATCTGCAGCACGGGTCCCGTTTGTCAGAAATGGATGCTAATGCCTGTGGCCTCTAATCTGAGCACAACCAGAGCATGTATGCAGTAATGCAGCAAATTCACTCCTACAGATTTATTTACAGCTCTAATGTTGTAGTTGGAGGAAGCTGGTGCTTGTGTTGCTTCAGACCACTATTTTAGCACAATGAAAGATTGACCAACTTCATGAGATGCAGGATTACCTCAAACACTATAACTCTTCCTCTTGTGTACTTGAAATAATGCTCACAGTGGTGTATTCACCTACAAGAAAACATCAAGCTTACGCCTGATGGATAAGAAAACCCAGGACAGGTGAAGAAATCAAGTAAGCAGTCACACAGGCTAAGAATTTTAGACTACAAGAATGTGCTGGGAACAAGTGAGCAAGAGAACTGACCATAAAATTTCCAGTACTAACACTGAAGAAAACATTGTGTGGACAGGGACATGATCTGATTTGGTTGATTATGTGAGCAGACATATGAATCACCCATATAAAGTACTGTTACTGAAATCTTACTGTTTGCTGTACCTGTAAAATCCATATATTTAATACTTGCAGTGTCTGCCTCCATCCTCCCCACCCATCTTTCAGTCCATCAAACAATGACTTCCATTTCTAAAAACCTGCAGTAGCACTAGTGACCACAGATCAGTCTCTGGGAGGGAATGATAACATTTTACACTCATTCAGATAGGAAATCCAGATCTGCAGGGGAGAAGCAAGAGCTCAATAAGGTCAGAGAAAGCATTTAGCAGGGAGTCCAATCAGATTAGACAGCTTGAGGAATGNGAGGGGAGGAGAGGAGGAGAGGAGCTTGTGGCTAAAGCAAGTTGCACAGAAAGGACCTGCATTTTCTTTCAAGTTATTCCTTCCTGATAGACAGAATCCTCCCTCCCCCAGAGCCCTATTTCTCTGTACTTCTTGTTCTCTACTCAAGCAGTTTTACTTTTTTTTCCCCCCACAGGCTCGATCCAGATTTAAATTATTTATTACCAAAAACACAACAGCTAGTGCTACCTACTCACCCCCAGTACTCTGATATGAAGTGTTCTACTGAAGTCAAAGATTTTATGGACAACTGACTACAAGAGAACCTGAGGTCTCATTGTGGAAAAAAAAATTGTGGAAAAAACATTATGATCATTGACCTCTAACTAAACCCTCTCAGGATGATCACAACAGGAATAACCAGGAACTGAAGCACAGTAAAAGTAGAATGCTTCTTTAGGGTCATACGAGGGTGCAACAACGCCAAAAAAAAAGTGATATAGTAGGAAGAGAAAAGGAATCACAGAATCACAGAATGTTAGGGATTGGAAGGGACCTCGAAAGATCATCTAGTCCAATCCCCCTGCCGGAGCAGGAACACCCAGATCAGATCGCACAGGAACGCATCCAGGCGGGCTTTGAATGTCTCCAGAGAAGGAGACTCCACCACCTCTCTGGGCAGCCTGTTCCAGTGCTCTGTCACCCTCACTGTAAAGAAGTTTTTTCTCATATTCAAGTGGAACCTCCTATGTTCCAGCTTGAACCCATTGCCCCTTGTCCTATCACTGGATGTCACAGAGAAGAGCCTGGCTCCATCCTCCTGACACTCACCCTTCACATATTTATAAACATTAATTAGGTCACCCCTCAGTCTCCTCTTTTCCAAGCTAAAGAGACCCAGCTCCCTCAGCCTTTCCTCATAAGGGAGATGCTCCATGCCCTTCATCATCTTTGTGGACACTCAAAAGGTATTCCCTTCCAAAGAAAACATGTCAGAAAGTCAGTGTCAGGGCACCAGTAAGTCAGACTCAGCAAGAAAAACAAGATCCTGTCACTGAATGCTGCTGTATCTTGTGATACAACTTTACTTGTAATTTTTTGGTAAATATTTTAGTAATGTTGACTTTAGCTTACAATCAGTGTAGTAACATCAGTATTCTGTAAAATCCCATAGATAATTTAAAACCAAAAAATTTATAATAAAGTCATAATACTGTACTGAAATATGTAATAGGAAGAAACATAAACTAAATAAAATTATTACTCAGAATCCACACTCTTATTTACAGTTTGCTTTTTTAGAACCATTTTAGTTCTTTGACTTTGGAATAACAAGGAAGAATTTTAGCTTCCTAGCAGATATAAACATTTTGAAGAAAACTTTCAAACACAGCATAAGAACTATATTTCCTCTTAATTAAGCAAAAAACTTTTCACACACAAACATTTCCATTTATCAAGAGATGAGAGGAGACATGATGGACACACTGCCTAATATACTTTTGGAAGATCTTGGTCAAATATTACAAAGATAAATTCAATCCAAAAATGCATGGAACAAAACAGAACAGTAGATTAGAACCTGCTGCAGAACATGAAATTTGATTTTTATTTCAAATGATATTTTGAAAAGGAAATAACTCTAATATTAATGCTTCAGTTTAAAGTTAGCAAACACTAATAACTTATACTCTCCTGGAACTACTTTGTATTCTTAGGTAGTGTCTGAAGAGGTGGTAGAATCGAACCACACACATACTAAGGAAAAAAACCCCAAACATCTCAGTACTCAGAAGACATTAACAGTACAGGTCACTAAACAATTCACTGCTCTGTGATGATGAAGCTTTTGTAGAAGTCCAGTAAGTCCAAAAAGACAAATCCAGTAACTTTGGAGTAACATTCACTGTTGCACTGTTGCCTTACTGTAGTATTAATATAAAAGGAGAATGTGAGAGTGTTTTGTTTTGTTTTTTTTAAATAGTTGATTAAAGACATTTACTGCAGCTAACTGTGTGTATGTATGCACTTAGTTGTGTGTTCATGTGCATGACGGAGAAAAAGGCATCGAAGGAAATGCTTGCTTTTCATGCTGGCTCTGATTTGTGGATTTTGCATATCTCTAAGTGCATCCACCATGATGGAGTTTGTTATGCTTCTCTTTTTCACATTTATTTCTCAAGAATAGAACAGCGAGAATGTTAAAAATATAAATAGGAACTTCTAGATCTCACTTAGCTAACTACAGCCCAGAGCCTTCAGAGAAAAATATGAGTCATTTTAGGAAAACCAAATTATGTTTGTTGCCTCATTTTTACTGTCAGCACCCATTAAAGGGCAATTCTATATACCTAACTCAGGCAGGCAAGTCAATGGCACCATTCATAGCTGATGCACACTCTATTTAAATTCTGGTGCCTTCTGCTTACCATGGCTTGCTCTAAACCTTCAAACATACCTGATCATTAATATTCACACTGCTTACAGATTTAGACAGGGGTTTTTGGCTGTTTCAATCAGGTTCTGCCTTATTATAGATCAGAACTGTAACAGCAATTAAAATTGAAAAGGAGCATGTCTTTGCTGAATGAATTCACCCATATGGCCCTTTAATTTAGATCTATTCTGAGAACAGAAGACACATCATTTAACTTTTTAAAAGATTCAACTCTTTAAGTAGTGGTCTATATTTTTTCTAGAAATTAGAAAAGATCTTAGATAAAAAGGGATCATCACCCACAGGTGTCTGCCTCTAAATAAGGAGAGTCTGGATGATAACCTTACACTTTAAACATCTGAAGTTCTTAAACCCTCAGAATGAAAAAGGAATTATAATACTTAATATTTAAAATGCCTCCTACGCTAAAGCATGTTTGGAAGGTTTTTTTTAAATTTGGCATTCAAGCTCAGTAGAGCTGAACAGAACTGAGAAATCTGATATTACGCTTTTATGTCTATAGTTAGGCAAGGCAGATGCACGAAAAACAGAGACCTCACAGTACAAGCAGTCTTTAAAATGACAGCTGAATCAAAGTGGCTTTAAAAAAAAAAGCTTATAAAATTAAAACTGCATTGCAAACAGTACTGGAAAAGTATGAAGCAGAATTAAGTTAGTTCAAGAAATAATGATTTATTGGCACTTGTCTCTTCCATTGGCCAGTTATGAAGATGTTTCCAACAACCCCCTGCAACGCTACAGGTTTGGGGCAGAGTGGCTGGAAAGCTGCCTGGCAGAGAGGGACCTGGGGGTGCTGGTCGACAGCCGGCTGAACAGGAGCCAGCAGTGTGCCCAGGTGGCCAAGAAGGCCAACGGCATCCTGGCCTGCATCAGCAATAGTGTGGCCAGCAGGACTAGGACAGGGATTGTGCCCCTGTACTCGGCCCTGGTGAGGCCGCACCTTGAATCCTGTGTTCAGTTTTGGGCCTCTCCCCACAAGAAGGACATTGAGGCGCTGGAGCAGGTCCAGAGAAGGGCAACGAAGCTGGTGAAGGGTCTGGAGCACAGGTCTGACGAGGGGCAGCTGAGGGAGCTGGGGGGGTTTAGTCTGGAGAACAGGAGGCTGAGAGGAGACCTCATCACTCTCTACAACTACCTAAAAGGAGGTTGTAGTGAGGTGGGTGCTGGCCTCTTCTCTATAGTAACAGGTGATAGGACAAGAGGAAATGGCCTCAAGCTGCACCAGGTGAGGTTTAGGCTACGTATTAGAAAAAATTTATTCACTGAAAGAGTGATCAGGCATTGGAACAGGCTGCCCAGGGAAGTGGTGGAGTCACCATCCCTGGAGGTGTTCAAGAAACATGAAGATGTGGTGCTTAGGGACATGGTTGAGTGAGTTAGGTGGTGTTGGGTTGGACTTGGTGATCCTTGAGGTCTTTTCCAACCTTAATGATTCTATGATTCTGTGAAATATTTCTGATTCTTATCTTACTTAGCTATGCAGTATTCAATGAGCAATACTCTCTTCCTTAATGTTTAATCGGCTACTCCCAAACAAGTATTTGTGTCTGAGCAATTTATACAAATATATTAGGAAAATGACAGTCAATTTATTAATTCTGCAGTAACTTTCAACGCTTTCAGACTTTCCATTTTCACTTAGGTATCTAATCCTTTAATTAGAAATAAAATTATTTTTATAGAAATCGACCACAGAAACCCTGCATAATTATATACCATGAGTCAGGTAACATTTCCTTATATTTATCTAATTTACCAGTACCATTCTTTGACATTTGTCTATGTGCCTGAAGAGATTTGTAGCTTTCATAGTCATTGATCAAATCACAGAATGAATTATACAACTTGACATAATATTGCTAATGAGTCAACCCACTCCTTTTTTGAAAAATCTATCCATGCTATACATGTTAGTAGTATCTTGTGGTTTTATTTCCTCAGATCGTCATGAATAATTAGCTTAAATTATTAGCTTTCTATATGGCTACTGGAAGATAATCTATGTATATATATTTAAAGAAGAGTATATGTTTAAAAGAAGAAAATATTACTATTTCACTCTGGTCTCTTCCTATTACGATGTGAAAGATACAGGGAATTAGTTTTGTGACAGATCCTTACTGTAATGTTCTGTCATCTGTCTTTATAAGTGGATTGACTTCTGTCCTCTTTCCGTTCTGCAAACTGAGCCTTAGAATACTGCAATTAACAATTCCAGAAAGTCATTTGTAGCCTCCAGAATATATGCACATGCCGAAGCACACAGATACCCATCAAAAGCTCAAAGGTAGGTAATCACTATCATGAGCAATTTATTAGCCATCTCTTAACCTCTGTTGTTTATTCTACAATTTTTTATCTGATTATTAGATGAATGTTTATATTACTACAATTTTGAGAAATTTTATTTTACCTGTCATTTTGCAAATATATTACATAGCCTCTACTTCAATGAACTAAAATTTTAAAAGATAATGAGAAAGTATGAGACAAAAAGTGATGAAGTAAAAAATTATTTTTATGAAGTAGCTTCCATCCAGAATGTTGTCACTGCTACAACATAGCAACAATAACGACACAATACAGTGCTGTTACTGATATCATCCATAGATCCTATATCCAAAGTATTCTGCTGTCATTTCTTTACTGAAATGTAAAGCCCTCAAGCAACAAAAAAAAGACAGAGCTGAGCAGCATCAGACATGTATGAACACTTCAGAATTTTCTAATTATTCATAAAAATACAGAGAATAATGTTGAATTTACCGAAGATGCTATTAATGATCACTTCCAGAAGGATGGTATGACCTCAGACACAAGAAAGTTAACCACAAAGGTACAGTTACAACGAGAAAGATGGCCCTTACTGGGGATGTTTTTTTCAACAATCTGATAAATATGTATTTATAATTATTATGAACGATAGAGATCCTTAAATTATGAGTCCCCTGTAAAGTTCATAGGTAAAAACAGCACTTGTATACCACTGAACTGGGCTTGCTATGCAGTTACTGATCAGAGGTAGAAGAGATTAGAAAATCTCGCTGTAGCAATCTATTTCCTTGAATACAATAGAGATTTTATGCTTCAGAAGAAACTACAGGAAGACAGAAAATAAAGATCTTAGGTAGGCAGGCAGCAGTTCTCCAACTTGGGCTACACATGTATTTTGTCAGATATATCTTACTGGGACAGATGTCAGTGAGTAGGTGAAACATTTAGACCTCAATGAGCCGAGATTTATAGCACATCATGAGCTTTGCACCCAAATCACTGTGCTGCTCCACTCCTCACTGCAAACTAGGAGCTTTCTCATTACATTCTCGTGCTTCAGCACAAACTGGGGTTCACAGCAAAATACCACCACAGCTCATAAGGCACAACTCCCTCTATGGCCATGCGCATATATCACTGCTAATTACAATACAACTGCACTACACACCAAGAGAAGACAAAGTTCTCGGTTTGTACAAGAATCAGATACCAATTCAGAGGCAGAAATGGCACTAACTGAGACAAACCACACAGAAAATAAAGCAGAGGGATTGGTGCTTTTCCCATTTGTCCTTGTGCTTGATTTTTTTTTTTTAATTTTTTTTTTTTCCTGTCCTGTTACATTCATACGGATTTGCTACCATTCACATTTTGCCAATCAGTCCCTCTGGTTGGATGAGTATCTGAGGAGTCCCTATCATGATGGATATGTAGCAGCAATTGGTATGTATATCCCAGACTGGGGACTGAACTGCAGAGAATCTGTATCTTCCAATACAAAAATAAAAAATTCTATTCTTTGAGAAACTAAGCCATATTTATTGCCACTTTAAAAATGTCCCCTCCCCATTACCTACCAAATGCAGCTTATGGAAATTTTAACAGATTTAAATTAAACTGCAATTTTTCTTAGCTCAGTAAATTCACACTTTTCTCCTATTTCTGCCTACAAATGCAGTAAAAGATGTTTTTAACCACAAAGCTTCATTACTAATTTAAACAAATAACACTGCTCCTGTATGGTATAATTGCTAGGAATTATAGACAAAAAAGCAAATTATTTAAATGCTTTTGCACTACTTTGTAAATTATTTATTTTACTTAATTACACACTTCAGTCTGTGTTTCACTTCAAAACAATGCTTACACAGATATCTGGGATATGAAAGATGCTGATACATATTGTGCATTGGAAAATACAGTCTGAGCCAAATCAGTTGTTCCCTGAAGCAACAGAAGTTTAAATAAATTTGCTTAAGGCTAACTATTACCTGAAACATGAAGATCCATCCCTGAAAAAGTAACTTTGCTATGCTTCAAAAAATTCTGAGGATATTAGAGCATTACAGAGACTTTTCTCTGGAAATTCAGGTCAGTCTCAACTGTTATCAACGTGCTATAATTTAAAAGAGTTCAAAGCCACAGAACTCATAACTTTAGAATATGTACTATGTTTTATTGCTCATCTACTGTTACGTACTACTTGTAAAGAGAAAGAATTGTCTCAGGTATTAAAAGAATCACAATAGACAGAAATGGCCAAATTACCAGAAAACAAACATACAATTCTTAGATTGAATCTTTATTAAATCACCACTGACATATGTGGTATGTCAGCAACACATACTATAGTGCCAAAGTGCCACTCCCAGTTCAAATACACATACCTGACTGAGCGTGACTGGAAACACGTATGTTTAAGTGGAATCAGAATCTGTAGAAATGCAAACATCACTATGCCAAATGCAGGCTTTTTCAAGCAAACAAATTGGAGGAGTCTAACCCTGCAGGTTCATATTATTCAAACATATTTAAAAATCTTTCTAGATGATAGTTAAGTGGTTGTGTTTATACAAACTCCAATTGGCACAGATTGAACTAGAAAAACTAAATGCAGGTTTTCATGTAGCCTCTACTGTTCCAATTTTCTTTGTCAGTGTTTGCTTGTATTTATAACATACCTGCAGAGTTCTCAGAAAAGCATTTTATTTGACTAGAAGTGCTTCTGAGGAAAGAGATATCAGTTAGAAAACTTTTGCCGTCATGCACTGGTAATGGTATGAAATGATGATGAAGGCAATTTCAGTTGAATGACAGACAGTACTTATTGAAGGCTGCCTTGTGCTATGGAGTGCAAAAGCTAAACCAGAAGCTTTTGCAGTCACCAAACCCAGCAGGTTATAGGCTGCATTCCCTGATTTAGAAATTGTTGACAATTTGGACATTGCTTTCTTCTCTTGCAACAAATTTTTCCACAATTATTCTTTTGTACTAAGACTTTCTAGTCTAATAGACATTTCACAGACATACAGAGTTAATATAGGATTAAATGTAAGAAGCACTGAGGACTGCTTTTGGTGTCTACACATTCACTGCTGAAGTACAACACAGAATTCCTAGACCTATGGACTGATCAGCTCAACAGACTGCCTTTCACTTTGGATCAAACATATAAATTATTTGTAATCAACCATTTTTGCAGTGTTTCAGTCTTAAAGAACTAGGGCACCTAGAACATAACAAAATATTCCTCTTCTACAATGGAATTGTTACAGCATGCAGAAGAACATAATAGGATAATAGGAATACCTACAGACAAAATTCAGCACTACTTCATAGTAATAGCACCCCTGTACGTCAGTCTTTCATACTTTGGTTTTCACAACTCCCCAACCATGAAAGTGCTACTACCACCATAGAAAAGCAGTGCAATATTCTGTACACAGAAATTTGTGTTAGGCAAAGTTCCATACCTGAGCCTTCTGCACACTATCTCAGGACCCCAGGCCATCTTTCCTTGCAACTGTGCTACTATACAGGCCAATATTTCCTCAGCACAGGTCACAATAAAGTATATTTTTTGATTCAGTACTAAACATTTCCTGCACTGGAAAAAAAAAATCATTCTGATTGATGAGGGGAACATCATGCAAATTTCATCAACACATTACAGTCTGATGAAGAATTAGTTTCTCTTCCCCCACAATACCAATTACTTTTTTCCATTTGATTTTTTGCTGCCTAACAGCATATTAGACAAAAACCAACAACAGCAAAAAACATTTCGATTTCCTGTTCCAGTTCTTAAATAGTTATGATGCTAGCTTATTTGCCATGTGAAGTGTAAGAATACACTCCTGACCTATGAGTAAATGTTTTGTCTGCTATTTACAATAAGGAGCAAGAGCAAGTGCCATTATCCAGCCTCAATTCAGTGGTTAAGTGTGCCTGAAGTATTAGTAACAGCTGGGAGACCCATTTACTTGTTTAGATCACTCTCCCATTAAGTCAATGACTCTTTGAAGAGAAACAATACTTATGTACAGTTCATACAATCATCTCAAAGGAGTTTGTTAATCTTCTTTGTCATCAGAAAGACAACAGTTTTATTAATGAGTTAATTTCATATATTTTCCTTTCCATTTCAGGAAATTCATAAAATGCAAACCAACTGAGTTTCGCTTATGTAAACAGTGCAATTCTAATATTTTACAAACATTATTATTTAATAATCTGTTCAGCATCACAAGGGTGTACATTAACTCTTTATTAGCTTGCAGCTTGGATCCCTTAATAACATTGAGCTAGAGTATATAGCACTCTGTAGCTCTTTATACCCTGATGAAATACTGAGGGTCACCCAACATAAGGTAGTGAATTAGTCAAAACCACAAAATATTGTTTAAATAGGCAAATGAAGCTGGGGGAGGGTAAATTAGAAGAGAGGATACCGTTTCGAGAAGCTAGCTCAACCAGAGTGGAAACCCAGCAGAGTGACCAAAAATGAAGACATAGACTAGTTTGTGCACAGAATGTCAGGATCAAAGGAAGCAAGAGTGGGCAGGTCTTCCTAGTGATTGTCAGGGATAATAAGGGACATCATATAGCACTGTTCCTGAATCTATCAAGTCCTGTTTCAAAAACAGGTAATTCCTTTTCCCACCAGCCCTTTCAAAGACACTCCAGACTTATTCATGGATACTTTACACCTTTTTATTCTTATTCCAATGTTCTCCTTTAGCTCAAATATTTGGTCTCCCTCGATGGTGTTTAGTTTTCTTCAGGTGGGAGGAAGAGATGGAAGAAAAAGCCCCTTTATTTACAACTGAAGTGGCTAGTATAATTTGTTATGAGTCCTTTGTAGGTCTTTCAACACTTTGATTTTATTTTTTTTTTAATTATTTTTAAAATTTTATCTCCTTTTACCATTACGAAATACAGCCTAAAATTGTATCTGTCCAGCTGCACTCTCTGTGTGCTTTAACTTAAAAGTGCTACATCTTGTGTCCACAGCTTAAGAAATACTTATATTCTTCCCACAGCTCCTTTGTACTAGGTAGCTGAATTCTTCCAGCAGTGTTAATTATAGCAATTCTGCTTTTGTGCTCAAAGATTATGCATATCTTAAATGCTCATAATGACAGAGCTTTTGCTGCTTTTCTAACCCAGGGAATGAAGTGATGGTGAAATAGATGAGGGCAAAATAGTTCTGAAATCTGAACTATGTAATTGTGGATGCTTTCTTAACGTGTTTAGAGCTTGAAAGAGTTTTCCACAAGTACATTACAGAAATTATGTAAATTTTTAAGCATACATTTAACACAGGTACCATAATGTGTTACACTATTTTTAAAAATTCTTCTCTGAAATTTTGCTATCCTTTAACAAAGCACAGTGAAGGTGCAAAAGGGTGCAAATTTAAATGGAAAAAAAAAGTGGTTTAAGGCACGTGGAATTTTATCATTTGCATGTAAAAGACACTGGAGATCAAAAGTATACTATAACTTGCTTCTTAATGAGGAATGCTGCCAGAGGCATTCAGTGATGAAATAATCACATTTCTTAGAGCATCTGGAAACAGTGAGGTTGAATTGTACATCCCACAAAATTTTAGTTATACCAGAAATTGCTGATTTTATGTAGCTTTATTTTTATGCAGTGCTGAGATAAAGAATACTTATGGCAAATTAGCACCTGGAGAAATGAAATTAAACTCAGATCTTTTTCATCTAAGCAAGGCGAAAAACACTTTTAAATTATTTGTCTTACTGTCATAACAGGGCTGCTGTTCTACTATGACCAAATCCCCAAGAAAATAACTCAGAAAAAATTCTATAGGATTACTGAAAGAATAGGAAGACTATCAACAGCAGAACTTCCCTCTGCACTCTAATGTCACAAATTAGCATTCTTCCTATTAATGTGCATTTTTTCTCACTCTCTGTTATTGCCCACCTACATAGTAGCAACAAATTTTCTAAAATACGTGGTAAGTCTTAACTAATGAAGGCAACTATATTAAACCCATTAATAAATGCTCCCCAGTAAAAGAGTTCATTCACTTCTTTCAGTTCCTGCTTCAGTTCTTTGATGATATTATATGGATAAAATTAATAATCTATATTCCACCACTTGTAACTGAATTCAAGACGACTGTGTAGAGAACTTTAATTCTAAAATAGCTAACACAGAATGGATGATGGAATAAGGGATGAATTAAAATAAATTTGCCCTATCTCAAGGAAGATAAGCAATTTTCAGATTTATTCCTTGTGTCTCAATCAATAATATTACCTTGATCTTGTTTTGCAGAATATTGTCCTTTTAAACCTCTGTCGCATAATCGCTTCCTAGGCACACTGTTGTGTTATATGATAGATAAATACAGAGATTTGAATGACACCCATTAGAATATGTTCTACCTTTCATATTACTTAGGTATATATAAGTCCTAACTGTGTGCGAATGTACCTTTTCAGTTAACCTAATTTAAATAAAAAGAAATATCTAATGATATGATTTCAGCAGAACCTGCTAAGCAGTATACACACATACACACACACAGACGTGTTTGTAGATTTAGACCCATAAGTTACAAACAGTGATTTCAGAAAAAAATAAATATTAATTCTGCTTTGGGATTGTCTGGAAATCCAACCGTGGCATTAAGCTACTAACTTTTAAAAAGAAAAATAAGGGTCTTTTTTTTAAATGTAGTAGAATGACAAACAGAAATCCATTTCAAGAATGGAATATTTATATAAAATTACCACTTTATATAATATGACAGAATAACAATTGTTCTGTCATTTTCACAAAAGAGCATATATTTCATGATGTAGTACTTTTTAATGCAAATAAAGATACTAACTGTAATGGTACTGATATGCATATCTTTGGATTTTGGTAAATAAATGATACTTTGCCCCAGTAATAGCAATAAAAATGTAGAATGACATAAGGATTTTACAACACAACTAAACACAGAGAAACTAAAAATTAGCCAATAAAATCGTTGTTGTCATTTTGTGTGTAGAACCCAAGTTCTTCCAATGAAAATCCAAGAATGAATTTTATTTGAACAGCACAAAATGCAGAACACAAAAAATGGGGACATATGAAAGGCTCAGTCTTACATTGTTTCTTTAAGCATTACAGAGAATATGTGAAGTCTTTTAAGGTGTTTTTTTTCTACTTGAAGGGTTTTCTACTTAGCATGATGGACAAAACCCCAACCAACTGTAAATTTTCAAGTCCTATTTTTCAATTGAGTTGACAAATTCTTCATAGTACTGAAAGTTAAACAGCAAAGACAGAACAAAATCAAGAACATCATGTAGTGGCATTTATGAAATATTATCCTAGCCTTCCACAGGTAGCCACCCAGAAAAGTCCCTGAGCTAGAAATAGTTCCTGTGCATTTAGCAAGCCTTATCAGTCTTATCTTCAGCCTGTCCTTGAATTCATGTGAACCTTCAGTGTCCACAACAGGTCAAAGAATGGAAACTGATCCAGCACCTGTTCCACTAACTCCTCACGCTTGCCTTGAATCTCAGTCTTGGTTTCATGTGATACCTCTTAGCTCTGGCTGCTCTACTGGAAGGGACAGTGAACAATCTGTCCTTTACTAGTCCTTTCAAACCACTCTATTTACAGGCCTCTATAATCTCTCATCTCAATTACCTCTTTTCCTCTAGCTGCCTTCTAGCTATTCACTATCTAGAAGTTATCCCACATCTTTGATTGCACCTTGTTGCCTTCTCTGAACTGAAAAGGTTCAGAGAACCTTTTTTTCCACCCTTTGAAGTGAGGAGATCAGAAATACAGTCAGTGTTGAAGACACAAAGCCACCTTGGATGCATACAATGTTTTTTTTTTTCCCCCAATTCTGTTTGCCAATACTTTCCTAAAAAAACCCAAACCAACTTTAACAATTTATTAGCTCTCCTAAATTCTTAAAGCCTGCAATTTTATTTCACAGCTGCAGTGGTCTGTTCAGAGCTCATCACTTTGCATGTGAAGTCAAGACTCTTCCCTCCCACATATACCATTTAACCTTCACACAAATGGATTTCACCCACTGTGTTGCTACCAAATCACTGAATCCTACTGTCAGTGTTCACAGCTCTGCCTTGTCCTTAGCAACCTGAATAACTCTGTGAACCAGCAAACTGCCACCTCGTGTACGACTTGGATGAGGGAGTAGAGTGCACCCTCAGCAAGTTTGCTGATGATACGAAACTGGGAGGAGTGGCTGACACGCCAGATGGCTGTGCTTCCATCCAGCGAGACCTAGACAGGCTGGAGATTTGGGCGGGGAAAAATTTAATGCAATTTAACAAGAGCAAGTGTAGAGTCTTGCATCCGGGCAAGAACAACACCAGGTTCC
>VZTO01018147.1:0-15072 GCA_013400615.1 Syrrhaptes paradoxus | reverse complement strand
ATGAGAAAAAACTTCTTTCCAGTGAGGGTGACAGAGCACTGGAACAGGCTGCCCAGAGAGGTGGTGGAGTCTCCTTCTCTGGAGACATTCAAAGTCCGCCTGGATGCGTTCCTGTGCGATCTGATCTAGGTGTTCCTGCTCCGGCAGGGGGATTGGACTGGATGATCTTTCGAGGTCCCTTCCAATCCCTAACATTCTGTGATTCTGTGATTCTGTGTTTAATTTCTTTTCACAGTTTATTGTGAATATCTTGAAAACTGAAGTCCCAGTCAAAGGGACTTCATGGCGATATCCCTTCATTGTGAATTTCAATCAAATTACTCTTCCCCTCTGCTTCCCCCTCACCCCTCAGGAGAACTGGCTGCTCCTTTTGTGTTGTACAGGGTGATAACCTGATTAGCCACCAGGGAAACACACTTAACTTTCCTCTCAGATGAGCAATACAAAAACTATATTAACCTCCAAATTAACATTTTCTGTATTCACAGTCTCTCCACATCAATACACTATTTCTAAAAATAAACTTTCAAAGAAAATGTCAGTTTTCAATTCTCCTCGGTATATCGTATTACCCACTGTAAAAGCAGGATTTTCTTCAGTCCTAATTTCGAGGTATTTATGTTTCTATCCTTACCCTTAGCCAGAAGTAAGGTGTGATAGTAGCAGTTTGAAGAACTGTGGAGAAAAGTCAGTTCTAGTAATTAAAAGGAAAAACAGGAAAGCTAGTTTGTTGTGAAATTGTTGCTGACAAACCAGCTAACTACATGTTTGCAGAGAAGCAATCACCTTTTAATCCTGACGGAAGTTCAAGGGTCAAGAAAAGAAACTATGTATTTGGTACAGTCAGGACCAGCTATCTACATAAACATCTCCAGAGTGCCAGTTGTGAAGATGGAAAGTAGCAGACAGAGCAAATTGCCTTCCTTTCCTACAGATCCCAGATCTTGTAACTATCTTTCCCATGTATTTACCCCAGTGGGTCTTAACTCATTAAAACCTGTGAGACAAACTGACATACAAGTACATGCAATCTTCCATTTAGTAAAATGCAAATTATTTTGTGTCTATTCAGTGTACCTCCTCATGTGCTATAAGCCAGCAGATATGCTAAAATGGTAGAAACTAAGAACAAAAGGGGGAAAAGTCTAAACACCAAGGAATCCAGACATGGCATTGTAAACAAAACAAAATAAAGAACCCAAAGAAAAATCTTAAAAAAAAATTTGTTAGCACTACAATTAAAAAAACGTAATAAAAACACCAATAGACAAAAAAACGGGGAAAAAACCCCAACACCCTACCACCAAAAAACCCAAGAAGCATGTAGTTGCTTCTTCCCCTTAATGGCTTATCACCATGGCTGGCACTGGTGAAATAACTCAGTACCTCTACCTTTGCCACCAGAATCCCTTTTTAGCAGTGCCTGGTGGATTGACCCCAGCCAGCAGCTAAGGACCCACAGAGCTGCCCACTCACTCTCCCCATCTCCAGGACAGGGGAGAGAATAGGAAGTAAAAAAGCAACAAAATCTTCATGATGGTTTAATAAGAGAAGCAAAGACAAAGCTAAAAACAAACCAAGTCATGCAAAAGTAATCACTCACCACCTCCTACAAGCAGACTGACACCCAGCCAGTCTCCCAGCCGTGGCTGCTTCCCCCAGAAACCCCTCTGCACAATTTTTACTGCTGAGCACGATGTCATATGGCAATGAAAATCCCTTTGGTCAATTCAGATCAGCTGTCCTGGCTGTGTCCCCTTACAACTTCTTGCCCAACTCCCAGTCTACTCATTGAGCGGAGGAAGAGTGGGGAAAAAAAAGAAAGCCTGCAAGCACTGCTCAGCAGTAGTGAAAACACTGGTGTATTAACAACTTTGTTTTAGTCACAAACCAAAATACAGCACCATACTGGCTGCTATGAAGAAAACTAACTCTATCCCAGCCAGACCCAGCACATAGACCCTTGGATCACATAGTACAATCTGTAATCTTAAATTAGGCATTTACAAAAGTGTCTTCACTGTGCAGAATGCAAGCAGCAAGAAGTGTGTTCAAACTATATTGGAGGGTGACATTTCACAAGTCCCATGTTGAAGTAAATGACTGAGTATGTAAGAGATCATGGTGCCAGATGAAAACAAAGTAAGTCAAAAGAATTAGTCAACAACCTTTGACAGGCTCAGATTGATTAAATGCTTTGTATGATGTTAAGTGCAAAATGCAGCCCAGTGTGAACTGAGACTACCCAAGCCTCATTGGGTGTCTTTTGAGCAGAACTACTGGAGTGCTTCTCACCTGACCTGACTGACACACATAGAAAACAGAGCATTCTTTACAGAGATAGAAGATGCAAGTATGATTTGCTGAAAGTTAGATGAGTCCTCTATCCTTAACCTCCTGCTCTCTGGACAAGTACCCTTAACCTCTAAGCTACTATATTAATAGCTTAATATATTGTAACATTACCATCTCCTGTGGTGTTTTCAGGTGTCCAGACCTACTGCATTGTACGTAAAACTCAAACCTGACGGTTTATGTGGTCTCTAGACCCTAAATGGAACTTAGGAGTGGGATTTCCTATTTTGCATACCTTAAAAAACTTTACCTATGTGAAAGAAGCACTTTTTTCAAGCAAACGTTATTGCAGTTCTGGATCTGCACTGTACCAGAAGTTTAAACACATTCAGTTTCACCAAACAAAAAGACATAAGGACTCATGGACTCTTAAGAATGTAAGCTGAAAGCTTCTTTTTTTTAATTAAATGGATCGCTCAGACTACATTCCTAAATTTAATATAAATTTCACTTTAGATGTTTATGTGCCATGTTTGTGTGCAAGTGCACACACTCAGTGCCTCTGTAATCCAACAAAAATGAGATGAGAAATATTAACCTTCTGAGAGGTAGTAGACAAGCACATCATCATTGATATGTTCCATGTACAAATAGCAGCTACTGACAAACAACTGATCCCTACAAGCTGAAAGCTCAGGCATTTATTTCCAATTACAAAACTATCATATTCAAATAATGAGATTTTTATTTTGGATGAGAAATCTCAACTATTATTTCACAAAAATGCAACGACATAATTTTGATCAAAATAAAACCTCTTCCATTCTCTCAGGAACTTTGGCAATAGCCTATCTCATCTCAAATCCCATAGAGTCAGACACTCCCTCTACCACCTGACCCATTTATCTAACCCCTCTCTGGTTATGACAGCGGGTTGTGGTATTAGAAAAGTCTCTTCACAGATCTATCTCCTGTCCCATTGAGACTCTCTTCCTTCTGGAGCTTCCTTCATCCATACAGCCTACAGCTGCTCCAGGAAGTTTTGTTTAATACTTCACTGAATTCCCATGTACAGGGCAAAGAACACCATTATGCTCTTCTCTGTCATTCCTCACCACTGCAGCACAGCTGTGTTACATCGACAGTTCTGGAGCAATTCTTGGTACTGAAAAACGATTCTTAAGAGATGTAACTTACGGTCTTATGAGGAATAACTTTTAGGAAGTTTAGAATTTTGTATGTGCAATAACAATACAAGCTGTAGGAGGGCAGTTCACCAATATACAATAGACCTGACTCTGCTTTCCTGAGATTGTCTGTAACAATTTTAGAAATTCAGCCTGATGGTATTAATCAACACCAAGAAAGCAACCACAAGATCATGCAGCTGAACTTCATCTTGACCCAGAGATCACTTCCAAGTAATAAAAGCAAGTTTAGGTTTTTTGCTCATGTAATTTCTGCCTTACTGATAAGACTGTCAAAGCCCATGTCATTTATGGTTGCTACAGATGCTATTTTGAGACATAGTTTTCAGTGAATCAACTGATAACTGCCAATAAACAAGAAACAGGGGGTAACAATTTTTATCTATACTGCCTTGCACTGCGGAATGGAAAAGCGCTACACATGGAGTGAATGTGAACTGGCTTTATCCACATACAGGCAATCTGATAAATTAAATAAACCAGTTAAAAAACTAATCACTATTTAAAAAAATGTGGGTTTTTTTTCAGATTAGACCAAACATTGTGGTAAACTGTGTTTCAAAACCACAACAAATACCTGGAAGAGTAAAAGAGGAAAAAAAACCCAACAGTATTATTGACTGCTGCTCTTCTTTAAGTCAGTGAGAATGGCAAGTGCCCACTACATTTTCAAATTTAATCCAATAAAATTTTCATAATTATAAGGCTAGGTAAGAATCCTTGCAAAAAATCTTGAAGCTACTAAACTTTAGGCTACCCATCACCAAATCAGCATTCATCATTGCAGCAGGGGCAGTGGTCTGTCAAGGCTATATAGTAAAGAACTGTTGGATGTGATGTGTAGGGGAAGGATGGGCCTGAGGCTTGGGACAGAACAGAGAGTAGGCAGCACAGGGAACAGATGCTATGAAATGTTATTGCTAGGAGCCGTTTAGATATACCAACTCAAGAGCTAGCGATTTGTTTCAGTGGCTTCCAAAACTGACAGGTCCCCATCCATCTCCCATCCTCTGTGCTTTCCAATGCATTACTCTTGAGTCTTGCTGTGGAAGCGATTCTCTAACCGGGACAGAGTATGAAGTGGAGGGGAAAGTGCAAGAAATGCTGCCAGAGCATTGGTCTAAGACATTCATCTTAGGCTCACTGTAGAACATGTGATGGTAAAAATGTTCTGGAAATTCAGCCAGTAACTTCTAGCTTACCTCTTGTCTAAACTCTGATAGGTAATATACAGTAACTATTAATATGTGCTTTTTTATTTGAGGTTTGACTGCAAGCATCTAAGCACTGAAAATGCTACACAAGCAGCATTTTTTAGAAGAAAGTAGGCCCCTATTTTATTTTTTTCCCAAGAGAAGTCTTTGCCATCTTAATTCTAAAAGCAATGTATAAAGCATTTTAGTACTTTTCCTTTTAAGCAAATAAAAATTCACTGGAAGACCTTGGTCCATTTCTCGAACATTGCCATGAAAAAGAATACACCAGCAAGAGACAGCATATCATGCTAGAACTAGTCATTGCAATTCTGTTCTTCAATCTCAAGACTGAAGTGTCACAGCACTGCTACTGTTATTACAATGTATACTTCCATAACAGTTGAGAGTTGTCAACAAGGCATAGGAGCACTGTGCAAACAGTAAAGGCCTCCTAATTTTTTCTTTGCATTCTGTTGAACTGTCATGGCAAGCAGCCCAGCATATGGTTTACAGGGAGATAAAAAGATCATGTGTTCATTGATAAAACTGATATAGTTCCTATTCTGGGAAGAGCAGTTGCACTCTGTTGAACAGAACAGAGGTAACCTACTGGGATATTGCATTTTTGCCTTATTTTGTGCTTTGAAATACTTTTTTATCTGAAGGATGTAAAAAATAAAATAAACAATGATGGAAACTCAACTTTGGAATAGTACATTTGTGCCACAAGTGCATGTATCTTACTATGAAAAGAGTCACAATACGAGTGAAGAAACCATAACAAATGCTAACAGCCAAAATTAAGCTTTTAATAATCAAATATGACTACAGCACTGTGTCTTTACAGTCAAAAGGAGTAAACTTGTGGAACAGGGGTAAAGACAGAAAAGGACAGACACAGGATATTCTGTACACTATCAAAAAATCAAAGTGGAACGACTTACCACTTCTTCATGGGTGGCACTTTCTACATTTATACCATTAACCTAAAAACAGATACAATATAGAGAAAATTATTTGCAATGTGTAAGTCAGCTAATGAAATAAACATAAAGGCAAGTATGAAACAAATATTTGTGGAAAAAGTGAACATTTACTGACCTGTATTATTGCATCTCCTATAAATAACATTCCTGTTTGGTCAGCTGTGGGATTACAGAAGGAGTACATTTTAATTGAAAGTAGTAATGAAAAATAATGCTTCAGTATCTTTCAGCAATTGGTTTAGCATGCTGTTTGTAACCTTCACTTCGAACTGATTTGGTTGTGAAAATACTAATGGCAAAACAATTAGAATTCATCCTATAAAGGTAATAGATTCCTAGCAATTTTAAACAAATTAACAGAGATACTTCCCATGCACAAAGAACTTATTTAATATGGAATACAAATGTCATTCCTCACTAATGAAGGATTTCATTACATTATGTGAAAAGTGTGCTTCACACTTTTCATTCTTCTTCCACAAAAGGAATTTCTAAAACTGCTTAGCAATTCCTTTCCCCCTGAACAAATTTACAGGGACCACTATAATTAAAGAGGTTGTGCCTAGAATTTAATACAGCTCTTTAACAAGAAGTTTGAATTAGCTTTGTTCCTGAGAATAACAAAATACATTATTCCACTCTGTAATTTGCATGTCTCTGCCTTACAGAATTAATGGCAATAATGTAATGAAACTGCAAACAATTCTTCACAAACCATGACATTTTAGGTGCCTTCTCTAACTTCTAAATTTTTTATGTTTTAGTGGAATTTTATGTTTATCTTGAGAGATGGAAATAGAGACAAAAAAGAAAGAAAAAATGGCATAGAATATTCTTACCCTTTCTGCAATATAGCTTTGCCACTGCAAATGTACCTTTGGTATAAAATAGCTTTTCTGGCATTGAATTTATCTTTCTAATAGATTTTTCATCACCCTTTTGGCAGATAAAAGATAACAGTTAATTAGTCAAACTTTTATCAGTACTTGGGAAAGATTTCACTATTCAATTTAAATACCCTGCTAGAAGTTGTATTGAAGGTCTTTACCCCACTTCTTATCCTGCTTTGGATTTAAAAATACACACTGTTTGCAACAGCTGGTACAGAAAAGAGACATCTATGTATAGAAATGTAGCTGACTTAAAACAGTTCAAAAACGTAACGAAGCAATGAGAAGTAGCCTGTATTTGGTGCACACATTGCTAGAGGTGCTGAACATTTCACCAACAGTGAAAAACATGGGAATCATTTTTAATTCAATGCTCATGTTAGGGCCACTAGGCCACTTTAGGGAAGTGGGAGCATACTTGAAGACAGAAGGAAGAGGGTGTATTCGAAATTTCAGTTGTGGGAAAGTACAAAAGGACAAAGTCAAAGTGTGCATGCCTTGCCCATTGCGTGTGATTGACTCAGAAATGAGCAGAGAAATTTTGAGTATGTCTGTATTAGCAAGTGATGAAGCAGAACTGAGACAGATCAGGAGTCAAAACAGTTGGTGCTGAGGCTACTTATGCCCACACTGTATGCATTTCAGGGATTTTACTTCAGATCAGTTAGACCGGCCTCCCAGTCTGAATGCTCCCTGGTGATGTGAAGCTGTCCAAGGAAAGCTGTTGCACAAAACGTTATGTTTCATGGGCCCCTAAGCAGCCCATCCTAAGGTACACCAGTGCCACCCTGTGATGCACTCCTGCTGCCAGTAACAGCTGCAACAGGCTACACATGCAGAAGCAGACCTTGCTTACAAGTAATGCAACGGTCCCCGCAACTTGAATCAATGAAGAGCCTGGACATCAACTGAACAAGGGGTAACACAGGGAGAGCGGAACCTCCACCTGCTTCAGGAGGACACCAGAATAAGCCAGTCCTGGGATATTCTTCTGTCTGTGTGGGAGTCGCACTAGGACTCACACTCCAACTCACTGCAGCAAGGCAGATGTCTTTATTTATACTTCAACAAGTGCCAGTCAGTTGACTTGCAGGCCACAGATGTGATGAGGATGGCACATGTGGGCAGTGTTGTTTTCCTGAGGCCCCATCTTCTTGGCTCTTCTGGGAGGCCAAAGCAGCTGTTGACATTGGGAAGATCCGTTGGAAACAGCAGTATTGAAAAAGAAGCACAATGAAAGAAAGAGGGGTGGGGATACGAGAGATGAGTTTGGAAAGAATTTCTGTAAGAGATGAAAACAGAAAAATGTAGGGCTGGTAAGAAAGGAAAGCATACTGAGAGAGAAAATGATTGGGTGAAAGACAAGATCCTGATGGAAGAGCTCATCATGAACATTCACAGGCAGATAAGTATCACTATCCTCCTGGATGTTCAGCTATCCACTGCATAATAACACAACAGCACAGTTGTTTAATATAGAATCACAGAATCATAGAACGGTTATTGTCTAAGTCTACCAAGAAAACTGCTTAGTTCTAACAAAAGTTGTAATAAAATACATAGACTAGTATCCAAACAAAATAGGAAAGGTAAAATTTCAGACACAGGTAAAACTCTTAAGACAGGGCTAGTTAACAGCTCAGGGACTGAAGAGGAAAAGCACTGACATGAAAAAAAATAAAATCTCAAGGAAGAAAACCAGGTAGCTGGAGGGTGGTAACTCAGCAGCACTGAAGACAAATTCCTTCCAGGGAGCAACAGGGCCAAACCCTTCCCACCTGACTGTCGACTGCCAGGCCAGCAAAGACTCATTGATAATGAGTCTTTTACTACCCACAGGGTAATTTTAATTACCCACAGGGGTAATGAGTACTGCAGTATCCCCAGCTACCCACTGTGGGTGTTAGCCAATAACTTTTATAGTTAAAGGGCACAAAGCAATTATATCCTGCTTGCAAAGTCTCTACACACAATCAAAGCTGTCCAGGCAAGTAAATGAGAGAAGGAGCATTATGTGGTTGATACCAAATGCTCTATGAACTGAAAGAAAGCACAGAAAATGGGGACAATCATGGCATTTGCTCCAAGAGTGTATTATGCTGCAAACTAACCCAATAATGTAGACACCTCCATGGCTGCTGCCATCACAGACAGTGACGATACTCTGTCAAACTGCACTTGCAAGTCTGTGATTAAACACTTTGGTTTTAGCCAATTGCCTATAAAGTCAATGAAGATTTCCATCAAAATATTTTCCACAAATCAAGTTATACAGGACATGTCACTATGATGTAGAAGTTACAATACAGTTTACAAGTATATTAGAAATGAAGTGATCATAAAAAATCCCTGGAAAGAGACAAAAAGGCAGTCTTGTTTCTCTAAGGCATATTTCAAATCTGAAGACATCTACTGATATTTTGATTAAGTGATACGTTATCTAGATTACAAAAATGCTAACCTTATGTAAGGTGTTCCAGGATATGTGGGACTTTTTCTCCCACTAGTAACAACTTCATGTACAAATGTGTCTAAAAGGCTGCTCTGCAAATATCAGTCCCCGTGTAAAATGAATCAGTACTAAAAACAAAACACTTGAGAAAGAGCTTTGGGATACCAAGGAGCATATAACTTTACTCAGAGAATCAGTAAATATAACTTTTTTAGAAGCCAGGATGCCTCTTTTAAGTTTTACTTGAAATAATATTTTAGTGTCAGTGAAAAGAACATGGACCAAAAAAACACTTTGAAAAGAAAGCAAGCACGAAGTAGTGATAAGCAGAAATGTACCAGGCTGTAAGAAAAAAATAAAGTGCTACAGCAATCAGTGGCCCATCACCCTTACTCTACATCTTAATTATCTTTCAAAAGTTTAATATTGATTAAATGTTGTACCTTGATTAAATTCACAAGTAATACTAAAGTAGAAAGAAAGCATCAGAGAAACCATAAGGGGCTTATGTTGAAGAAATGATATGAAAATAACCATTAAAAAATCTTATTTTTGAGAATATTAGACTTTATAAACTTTCCCAAGAGCAAATGACCCATCATTCTAGCTACTAAAAAAAAAATAAATTCAGACAGAGCCATGAAATACAAAGAACTATTTTGCACTGAGAAGGGAGAAGAACAAGTGATTCTTTCCAGTTGTGCTTGTTTCCTTTCCCTGTCCTTTAGGGCTGAAGAAGTGTTGCAGTAAATTTTCCAAAATTTGCAAGACTGTAAAATAGTAAATTTGCTGAGCAGACTCTTGGGAAATTCTGACTTAAAACATGTTAATTGATGCACAAGTCTATGCAGATTTGAGTCTGTAAGTAATCTGATGTCCTTACATTTTTCAAGATTGATCCCAATACATATTTTAACTCAATTTTGCTGAATTCATTATCACAGAAGAAACATACCAGGTACAACATCCTCTGACATTATTAGTAATGCACAAAAACATGCTGCTTAAAGCACACAATGAGCTGCACTGACTTCATGGACCTCTCAATTCATAAGCTTAACTTTAAATAAGTACTTCACTACATAAAGAAAATCTAAATGAATAGTGAAGAAAATAGGTGAAATAAAGATAAAAGACTGCAGAAATTGGTATACAGGATGCAAGAGACTTCTCAAGGTTATCCAGNAATCTGCCTTTTTTTCTTTTTTTTCAAGGACAAGCAGTTTGACAAATTGAATCGATATTTTAAAACACAACTATATTAACTCAGACATTGAAAACTACCTTGAACTAGATAGTTCCAGGAGTACTGGAAACAGGAGTAGGCAAAGATTGGACGTAGCATGGAGCACAGTTTTGGAGAGAAAATAATGGGCCTTATGTGAATGGAGGAGTAGGATATTCATTAGTGCTACAGAAATTGCCATTGAACCTCCTCAATACCCTGATCATGAATGCCTTAATGGCAGAACGAATCTCCTGCTGACTCAGAGAAGGTCAGTGAATAAAAATGCTACTCCGTGAATAAGTTATGGGACTGTAGAAAAGCTGAGGCCATCCTCCAGAACAGTATTTTAGCTGGAACTTTTCACACCTGCATAGAATACAGCACTGTATCTGCAAAGTTAACACGAGATATAACTCGTTTGGCCTGGGCAGTCAGAACTGTTTTCTCTTCAGGCTGAGCTGTAGAAACATCATGAACTATATATAACAGTGTCCAGGCACCACAAGTTTCACCAGGAAAGACTCTGCCATTCATCCAAGAATCTGAGCAAGAACTGATCACACCGAGATGTACTTTTCCTTACAGTTTGGCATATGGCAATGCATGTGTCCAACAGAAACCAAGAATTCTCTAGGTCAACGTACACGCTAGCAACTGTAAATTTATTCTGATTTTGTTCCATAAAAGAAGTACTAATAGTCTTCTTCTGTTCTATTCACTGCACCAGGTAGGGTCCTGTAGGCAGTGTAAGGCTGTGATTTTCTTGTAACACTGGAATGGTTAGTAAAGTCACAGAGCAGGGATCCTAGCTGGAAAGCTGACGTTTGCTGGAGGTGGGGATAGAGACCAAATGGATTCATTGGTCAAAAGACAACTACTTTTACTGCTGCTCGTAAAAGGACTAATATGGGAAAATTTGGGAAACCAAGATTTATCGCAAGACATTGTCACTCCTGTATTCAAAAATTAAAATTATTATTTTGTTCCATATAAAAAAAAGGTGCAGTTATTAGCACAGGAAAATCTGGGGGAGCATACCAAAAGAAAATTAAATCACTTAAAGAAATGAACACAACTAATTAAATGTGATTTCTTGCTGCTCTGTGGTGACAAGACAGCTGAGAGTAACAATCTGGATGTTGTCTTTTAATGAGGGATTGCCTAATTCTACTTTCTGCTTCCTTTCTCTTCCCCACTGACACATAATACAAAATAGTTTTGTAGTTCTTATTTATTTATGTGCTCCTCCAAGGTTGCTGCAGTACTAAGAAACTACACAGACAGAACCTAAATGTAGATAGAGGCAACAAGAGGACAAACATATGAATCTGTAAAATCAAGAGATGTTACCTGACATAATATTGCCAAGAAAAAGGGGAAAAAACTGCATCTGAACACTGTAAATTCTGATCTTACAGTACTATAAAATCAATCTGGGTATTAAACCTTTTATCATATCATGATACGTAGTTGCATCAGATCCCAAAAGAGTAGATGGGATTAGGTTGGCTGAATACTGATAAGAAACCAACAAAATAACTGCTGCTGCAAAACTTGATGTTTTCTGAGTCAGTAGGTTTTGCACTAGATATGAGAGTTTTTCTTCAATTTATTTATTTGTATTTGTTTGTCATTGTGATTTCCCATCTCTCTCTCTCTCTCTCCCTCTTTTCAGTGTGAGTGTCCCTTATGTGCAGTTCTCTCACTCCATTCTCCACTCCATTCTTGAATGATCACAAGAATATAATTATTTCTGGACTTATGGCCATCTTATGAGTTTTTTAAAAAAGAATTAGCTTAAACTGGGTATTTTACAGTTAGCAATAAAGCACACTGAAAATGAGAGACATGAATTGCTAAAACTTTTACCTTTTTTTTTCAAATTAAATGCTTTAATTCTAAAGAAATTGGAAAATACTGAACAGGAAAAAATGTTACAGAGCTGTTTTGAAGACAGGTGTTTGGTGCTGGCTTTGCTCCTTCAACTTCTCCTTTTAGATGATCTCAGGAATAAAATAGGTTTTCCGAATATATTGCTCACTGGAATCTGCTGATAAATCCATTTTTCTGTCAATGACTAGCATTGAACTGAACTTTAAAGGAAAACTACTGTAACAACAAATTTTTGATACTTTTCACTACAAACTATTAATGGGATAAACTTAGCTTTATCACAAACAAATATTGCTTCATATTTCACATATGCCAAAAAGTAAAATGAGGAATATGTATAAGGGCAGTTAGCAATCCCAAATGCATACCAATGGGCATAAGGAACCTTAACCTCGATAAGTAAATCCTTTTATTTCCTGCCATGACTTTTAGAAGGTAGATGATATTATAACTGTTTTCTGAGGCCAATTTAAAAATACCATTTTGTTACTATTGCCTAATAGTTCACAGAGCTTATGTTGCAGACAAAATTTGCCATGTTTTCACTGAGCTGATGGGGACAATGGCTGCATGTATACCAAAACAGAGAAGACCAGAATCTGGGAAAGTCCTGGGCATTATACTATTCTTTAATTAAATGTGCTTTGAAAGACGATATGGAAAAACATTTAAAATTCAGTTTTATTTCTACCTATCTAACCCTTAACAGTACCTCAAAGAAAAAAATATTAAAAAGCTTTGGATTGTTTTCTGGTTGCAAACAGGTTTGTGACACAAGCTGAATTGCCAGTTTATAAAATGATCTGTAAGAAGTACCAGCATACACTGTGATTAAATAGATTTTAGATCTGCTTTAGGAAACGAGGAAAAAAATTCAGTTGGCCTGCTTCCTGCAGCAGTCCAAGGTATTCGTATGTCTTGATGCAAGATCCTTAAGCCAAACCAAATGATAATATAATTAGTGTATGTGTTTCAAACAAGTAACATTACAGAGTATAATCTGTGAAGAAAACCTAAACACAACAGGTTAGTTCTTTAATTACAGAAAGTGCTCTAATGTAGCTCAGATTAGCTGGTAGACGTTGCATCAGAGAGAGCCCACAGGAATAGTTATAATGACAAACTTTTTACTAGAGAAAAGTACTTCCAGTTTTATATTAATTCAGTTCATCAGTTCCTCATAATTTTATTTTGTCTTTAGATAAAAACATCAATTCTCAAAGTAAGAAAACAAAACTGTAACATTAATAATGTAAGGACTTGAAAATTTTGCTTTTTTAAGAAAAGTCACGTCAACTAAGATGTGACTACAAGAAAAGCAAAGCAGATTTTTTTTCTATGTATCTTCAGAAAATTTGAAAGTGCTACATTACTAATGTCATTTATTACTGGGGTTACTTGTCTAACCACAGCTAATAAGTCCCTGGAGTTTGAAAATAAAAGTAAAAATACTCATGCATCTTACATGGACAGAATTCAGAAATAAGTAGGAATAATTAAGAAGCAAAAGCAACAGTTTTAGGTATGAATAAATAACCTTTTGTTTAAAAAAAAGTTTTACTAGTGAATCATAGCTAACACTCCATTAAGAGCCAGTGAAAAGCTATTTAAAATTGCAAAAATGTGGTATTTCTAGGAATATGGTTAGTTGTGTTAGAAGCTCTAGGTACTCTGTGTGTATAATCAATCCAAACTTGATAATATTTTCAGAATTATTACAATATTTTTCAGGTAAAAACAGTCATCTGCATTTTAAAATTAAGTCAACAAAGGACTGTAGTACAGTGTAAAGGAAGATGAATCTGATCACACAATTGCAGTACTCTAAGGCATAAAGTTAGCGCTAATAGACATATGAGTAATATCACATGTAAAAGGCTCCCTAAGCCGAGCAACACAATATAAAGTCAGATAAATTATAATTAGGTAACATTATAAAAGGAAATAAATCATAATCTGGCATCTTCAATCTTTTCTTCCAAAATATGTAACTAAGTTTCCATTACATTCTATTGTAGAATGACAAAAAGTTTCAAATGCTGTAGAAGTGATAACTGGAAAACAAACTTGGAGACTACGGAGGGATGTCAAAAGTAGCAGAAATACATGCTTTAAATGAGTTACAAGAAAAGAAGAGATGTAGTTCCTAAAATAGCCTAAAAAGTCTTCAGTTCAGAAAGCAGTAAGGGAAAGATAAGAACAGTGAAAAGATCAAAAATAGAACTTTTCTGAAATTGCCAAAGGATGTTATTAAATTTTTCATATTATTCCATGTGACATTATCTCCAAGCAGAAGGGTTGTTACATTTGCTCCATCAAATATTCTGTATGATTCTTGGCTTCGTCAGCCCCAAAATAATCTGAATGAGTTTTATTCTGATTTTAATTACTACCTTTCAGTGTGATGGGAATCTTCATTCCAGTTAAAAGATGTTTTCTGTCCAGCTGCTTACTTCTCTAGTTTCTGTACTAAAGCACTGTGGTAAAAGTAAGCTCCAAATCCAAAGTCCAAAACACCATCCATCCTCAGAGGGACTTCAGGCAGTTCATTCCTGAACATATCATCTGAATGAAAACATACTACATAGTTATCTAACTTCTCTGCACAGAATAATTATCATTCAACTTTTTCTTCAACCTAGACTGTAGTGATAAAATATCAAATAGCAACTTTAAGTGCTATTTTATTAGATTTTGACAGTTCATAAGGGAACCAAATTGTTAATCAGAAGTAGGTGAATGGAAGACAGAACAGAAACTGTACATGTCAGTGGAATCCTAAGGTCGCAATTTATTCACTCAACTGCTACCTGGAACAGATGACAATATAATGTATTTTTCATACCTTGCTCTATTTAGTTTAGAGTACAAGTGTGATAACCATAATATCATAGGTCCACTGAAATTACAAATAAAGTTTTTTA